>CAUYLG010020009.1:0-13460 GCA_963573385.1 Cacajao melanocephalus
CCCCCCAACAGACCCCTGTGTGTGATGCTCCCCTCTCTCTGTCCATGTGTTTTCCTTGTTTAACACCCACCTATGAGTGAGAACATGTGGTCTTTGATTTTCTGTTCTTGTATTAGTTTGCTGAGAATGATGGTTTCCAGATTCATCTATGCACCTACAAAGGACACAAACTCATCATTTTTTATGGTTACATAGTATATCATGATGTATATGTGCCACATTTTCCTTATCCAGTCTATCATCAGTGGGCATTTGGGTTGGTTCTAGGTCTTTGCTACTGTAAACCGTGCTGCAAAGAACATACGTGTGCATGTGTCTTTATAATAGAACAATTTATAACAATTTATAATTCTTTGGGTATATACCCAGTAATGGGATTGCTGGGTCAAATGGAATAGATGCTAGGTCCTTGAGGAATCGCCACATTGTCTTCCACAATGGTTGAACTAATTTACACTTCCACCAACTGTGTAGAAGTTTTCCTATTTCTCCACATCCTCTCCAGCATCTGTTATCTCCAGATTTTTTAATGATTGCCATTCTAACTGGTGTGAGATGGTATCTCAATGTGGTTTTGATTTGCATTTCTCTAATGACCAGTGATGAGCATTTTTCATATGTTTGTTGGCCTCATATATGTCTTCTTTTGAAAAGTGACTGTTCATGTCCTTTGCCCACTTTTGAATGGGTTTGTTTGTTTGTTTCTTGTAAATATGTTTAAGTTCTTTGTAGATTCTGGATATTTGCCATTTGTCAGATGGGTAGATTGCAAAAATTTTGTCCCAGTCTGTTGGTTGCTGGTTCACTCTAATGATTTGTTTCTTGTGCTGTGCAGAAGCTCTGGAGTTTAATTAGATCCCATTTGTCTATTTTGGCTTTTGTTGCCAATGCTTTTGGTGTTTTAGTCATGAAGTCCTTCTCTATGCCTATGTCCTGAATGGTTTTGCCTAGGTTTTGTTCTAGGGTTTTTATGGTTTTGGGTCTTATGTTTAAGTCTTTAATCCATCTGGAGTTAATTTTAGTGTAAGGTGTCAGGAACGGGTCTAGTTTCTGCTTTCTGCACATGGCTAGCCAGTTTTCCCAACACCATTTATTAAACAGGGAATCCTTTCCCCATTGCTTGTTTTTGCCGGGTTTGTCAAAGATCAGACGGTTGTAGATGTGTGGCATTGCCTACAAGGCCTCTGTTCAGTTCCATTGGTCTATGTCTCTGTTTTGGTACCAGTACCATGCTGTTTTGATTACTGTAGCCTTGTAGTACAGTTTGAAGTCAGGTCATGTGATGCCTCCAGCTTTGTTCTTTTTGCTTAGGTTTGTCTTGGCTATGCGGGCTCTCTTTTGGTTCCATCTGAAGTTTAAGGTGGTTTTTTCCAGTTCTGTGAAGAGGGTCATAGGTAGCTTGATAGGGATAGCATTGAATCTATAAATTACTTTGGGCAGTATGGCCATTTTCACAATATTGATTCTTCCTAACCATGAGCATGGAATGTTTTTCCATCTGTTTGTGTCTTCTCTTATTTCCGTGAGCAGTGGTTTATAGTTCTCCTTGAAGAGGTCCTTACATCTTTTGTTAGTTGTATTCTTTATTCTCTTTGTAACAATTGTGAATGGCAGTTCGTTCTTGATTTGGCTCACTTTAAGTATGTTATTAGTGTATAGGAATTTTACATGCTTATAAAGGTTAAAAGTGCTTGAAACGCACAAAATATGAATGCAGGCTGGGCACAGTGGCTCACACTTATAATCCCAGCACTTTGGAAGACAGGGCAGACTGCTTGAGGTCAGGAGTTCAAGTTCACCCTGACCAACATGGTGACACCCCATCTCTACTAATAATACAAAAATTAGCCAGGCGTGGTGGCTTGTGCCTGTAATCCCAGCTACTCGGTGGCTAAGGCACAAGTATCACTTGATCCCGGGAGGCTGGGGTTGCAGTGAGCCAAGGTTGCATCACTGCACTCCAGCCTGGGTGACAGAGTGACACTCTGTGTCAAAAAAAAAAAGTGCAAAGAATAATAAGTTGTAACAACAAGAAATGAAAGAAAAGAAAGGAAAGGAGAAAGGAGAGGAGAGGAGAGAAGAAAAGAAAAAAAGAAAAGAAAAGAAATTGCAATAGTGATGTACAGGGGCCTTGAATCGAAGCATTCAATGATCTACCATGATAAATCCAATGCCAGCTGAAAATCAAAACAGGAATCTCATAGCTGTTTTCAGAGGACACTGTCTTCTTAGGAATCTATGAGTTGGCAGGATAAGCCAATAAAGTTACTTCAGGCTTCTCCAGGTACTTCCTCCTTCTGTGGCCTCTGGAAACTTTTATAGTCTTTGTCCCATAGGCTGGGGAAAAGTAGAAAACTCACTCTCTTGGCCATTAAAGCCACTTCTAATCCATTATTTCTCCACGATCATATGTAAAGTCTTCGATGGTCATGCTACCACCTGTCACACACTCTGCCTTTCCTTCTGGCTGCTCTCTAAGCTGTCCACTTTCATGCATTTTCTACCTTGAACAGGAGATTTGGAGTACCCATCCTGGAAACAGAAAAATACCAGATCTACCTATGCTTGTTTACCAAGCCATGAAACGACTGTGCACCTAATGTCCTTTTGGTGTTGCTGCCTAAGCAGTCAGTGCTCATTAAAGATTTATTCAATTTACTTTTCTCTTATAGAGTTAAGTTTTAAAGATCTATTATCTGGCCAGGCACAGTGGCTCATGTCTGTAATCCCAGCATTTTGGGAGGCCAAGGCAGGCAGATCAAAGGTCAGATTGAGATTATCCTGTCTAACATGGTGAAACCCCATCTCCACTAAAAATACAAAAAAAAAAAAAAAAAAAAAAAATTAGCCGGGCATGGTGGTGTGTGCCTGTAGTCCCAGCTACTCAGGAGGCTGAGGCAGGAGAATTGCTTCAACCCCGGAGGCAGGGGTTGCAGTGAGCCAAGATCATACCACTGCATTCCAGCCTGGGCAACAGAGTGAGATTCCATCTCAAAATTTAAAAGAAGATCTATTATTGATAGGTGAGATAGTAAATAAATTCTTTTAAAGGCAATGTCATATTTTTATAAAACGAGTAAACTCATGTTTTAGTTCCAAGTGAATTATATGCCGTTCATACCGTGAGAAACAATTTCTGGAAACAAACAAGGATAGATGATCACATGAGGTATTTAGCAATAGTAGTAGAGACACCGTTTCAGATTCTAACTCTGCCACTTAGTAACTGTGATTTCCAACAGTACATTCCATTTATCACAGGATTGTAGTGAGAATTCGATAATATAAAGTATATTGACCACTTGACACAAAATGTGACACATGGGAAAAGAACAAAGAGTGAATATATTATAATTTATGCAATTTTATTAACAGTATGTATTAGCCTTTGGTGATTCAGCCCATAGGAATATTTCAGATCACTAAAGCTTTTGCTCATTTGTGAGTTTTTTAAAGGAACTGTATCATGCCATTCCCTTTTCTTAAAAAATTAATTAATCACTGTCAGTCCTTGTGAAAAAATAAATTACTTTAATTTTTTAAAAGATGGGAGTCTCACTACATTGCCCAGGCTGGTCTTGAACTTTGGGGCTCAAGCAATTCTTCTGCCTAAGTGTCTCAAAGTTCTGGGGTCACAGGCATGAGCCCCTGTGCCCAGTCATTCTCTTTCTTAAACAGAGTATGCCAAATATAATTTAATCTTTTTGTGATCCTGCAGAATCATCATGATGAGCCTCCATTATTGTGCTAAGCTGTAATGAGGTGTTTCCCGAAGTGGACTGGCCTGTCACTGCACCAACTGACCAGAACACTGGGCTCCCAGAGTTTATCTGTATTGTCCTCTGCAGCTTCCAGAACACATTTATATCTAGCATTTCTATCCCTTGTTCAGTCAGGATGGGTTAAGTTACGCTGTGATGACAACCCCCAAATTTCATTAACTTAAAGCAACATAGTGTTATTGTTTGCTTTCGCCACATGCCCTCTGAGGGTTGTTAGAGGATCTGCTTCTTCTTGTCCTTCTCTCAGAACCCAGAAAAAGCTAAACAGTGCTTGTCACTAGACCAGACAGGAAAAGACACAGCAAGTCATCCACCAGTTCTTCAGGCTTCTATCCAGAAGTGACAGAGGTCACCTCCACTGACATTGAGCAAGTCAGGCCATATGGCTACATCTTACTTTATGAGGACAGCACAGGGAAGAGTTTCCTACCAAGTGTCCAGAAGGAGAACAGAGTATTTGTCAATATTTTAATGACTAGCATACCTCTCAACTGCTGCTTTTCAGAGAGTTTTCCCCCAACCTCCTTATCTAAAATAGCCCTTACTAGTTTCTTTGCCCTCACTATCCTTTTTTTTTTTTTAACTTCAGAACACATACATATTATTTCATGGTCTATTTTTGTTGAGTCTCTGTCACCATAGAATGGAAATTCCATGAAGACAGAAACTTTGCCTTATTGACTAGTATACCTAGCACCAAGTACATTCTCAAATATTTTTTGAAGAAGGAATACATAGTAGTTCGGTTTCTCTGGACAGTGGAATCAAACGCATTTACTAAACGGAAAAAAACACAGCTGACTGCTTCACTGTCAGTCCTTGTGAACGGGAACAGTTCCCTTATTCCCCTCGCAGGGCGTGCGATAGGGGCGTGGCTCACTTCTTCGGTGTTCCGCTGCTCATACCTCTAGGGGGAGCAAGCAGACGGGCAGGCTGTGGGGCTCCGGCTCCACAGCATTGTCTGTGGGTGAATGTTTACAGCTCCTGAAGTCCCAGGGGGCGCTTGTTACAGGGTGCTCTTTAGCTGTCCACAGGAGCCTTGTGTTAGCTCGGTTAGACTCCCGCTTTATAACAAGGACAGAGGGCTTCCAGAGGGCTTTCTGTATCCCAAGATTCTTGCCCTGGTATACTGAAAGAATCACATGTGGGCTTGGAGAATGACTGCGAGGGTTTTGTTTTGGTTTGGCTTTTGGGTTTTGTTTTGTTTTGTTTTGTTTTGTTTTTGAGACGGAATTTCGTTCTTGTTGACCTGGCTGGAGAACAAGGGCGCGATCTTGGCTCATCGCAACTGCTGCTTCCCGGTTTCAAGCGATTCTCCTGCCTCAGCCTCCGAGTGCAAGGTTTTATTGAGTGGAAGTAGCTCTCAGTAGATGGGGGAGCCAGAAAGGAGATGGTTTTCCCCTGGTGCCGGGCGGCTCAGTGGCCCCGGCTCTCCTCTGACGACCCCGTCCAAACTCCACGTTGTTCCACAGGTCGACGGCCCGCAGGCATGCCGGTGCCCATCGGTGTGCTCCTCTCAACGGCCTCCGCTTGTTGTTCCTCTCGATGTCCAGTCACTTGTGTGCCTGCCTGCTAGGGTCTCAGGGGATTTTATAGGCACGGGATGGGGGCGTGGCAGGCCAGGGTGGTCTTGGGAAATGCAACATTTAGGCAGGAAAACAGAAATGCCTGTCCTCACCTAGGTCCATGGGCACAGACTGGGGATGGAGCCCTCACTAGGGACCCCACTTTTCTCTACCCAGTGCTTTCCTGCCTGCCTTCCATAGCACTTGAAGCAGCCCAGGAGCTACACCTGTCTTTTTTTTGGAAAAAAGAACCTCAGGGTCCCAAGTCAATTTCCTCTTAAAGCTGATATTCTTGGTATCTTTTAAGCATTTCTTTTTATAATGTTTTGGAAGAGTTTGTCTTTAACAAGATCACAAAAAAAGAGACTTCAAAATATTCAACATATTTCAGGTAAAAACTGAAGAACATAGAAGGTAGAAAAGCCAACTCTTAGGAGTAGTGTCAGCTAAGAACAGATGTGGGAAACATTCAGAAAAGGAAAAACGAGCAACTGCAATAACAACTCCTATTTATTTATTTATTTAGAGACGGAGACTCACTCTGACGCCCAGGCTAGAGTGCAGTGGCTCCATCTTGGCTCACTGTAACCTCCGCCTCCCAGATTCAGGAGATTTTTATGCCTCAGCCTCCTGAATAGCTGGGACTACAGACATGCACCACCACGCCTGGCTAATTTTTGTATTTTTAGTAAAGACAGGGTTTCACCATGTTGACCAGGCTGGTTTGAACTCCTGACCTCAAGTGATCCACCCCACTCAGCCTCCCAAAGTGCTGAGATTACAGGTGTGAAGCACCATGCCCAGCCAATGACAACTCCTTTTTAAAAGGCAGGAATCTACTAGCTCTCAATGGTGGGGGGAAAATCACTGAATTTTGTCAATTCACAGGGCTCTGAGCAAAGGCTTTACATCTGTACCATTTCTTTTTCTCCCATCATTGGTTAATACATATACATACGTAAGATTGCATGCAGAATACTGATTACTTGGCTGGGCACAGTGGCTCATGCCTATAATCCCAGCACTTTAGGAGGCTGAGGCGGGTGGATCACAAGGTCAAGAGATGGAGACCATCCTAGCCAACATGGTGAAACCCTGTCTCTACTAAAAATACAAAAATTAGCTGGGCATGGTGGTGGATGCCTGTAATCCTAGCTACTCTGGAGGCTGAGGCAGGAGAATCACTTGAACCCGGGAGGTGGAGATTGTGGTGAGCCGAGATAGCACCACTGCACTCCAGCCAGGGTGACAGAGCGAGACTCCGTCTCAAAAAAATATATATATTGATTACTTTTTTTTTTTTTTTGCAAAATCTTTTTAGGATTATGGTGTCACACCTGAATACATATGTAAGCGAAACGAGGAAATAAAGAAAGCCCAAGAAGAATATGATTGTTATATCCAGGAAAACCTTAAGAAAGCAGCTATGAAAAGGGTCTCTGATGAAGAAAGGGAGGCGATTCTGCAGGTGTGTGTTCTGCAATTTACATTCCTCTGTAACTCTGTAATATCTCTGAAAGAAAGGTGTACCATCACCTTGATTATTAAAGCCAGCACTTTTTGAAATCAGAACAATATCTTTTGGTTACAGTGAAAAACTACATGCAGCAAAGCTGACTCTTTGGAGAGAGCAAAAAGTTGTAATATTGGGATTCATCAAATAATATTTTATTTCCAATTTGGTGAACTGGTTTTTTTCCTGAGCTAGGGTTGTAAGAAAGCCTACCTTCCTCTACAATGAACTCGCATGAATAAGGCAAATAAAGCGTTTTCATTTCTATGCCTCTGAGTTTGTAAAAAAATAATATTCATAAATTAGATATTTTTCACTAGATGGAGCTCTAGAATAATTGAAACTGTCCTTAAACCAACTTTTTTTTTCTTTCCTATAAGCCAAATGTCCAAAATTTTAAATAAACAGGTGTTAGGTTTCACATGTTTTTCTTGTTTTGAATTAAATAGACTTAAAGATATATTTATATTGGATTTTTTAATGCAGGACTTTTATCTGAAGCATTTAAAATATTAAGGGGCTTGAGCAGGGTTTCTGCTTTATTATTGGCACCTCTTTGTACTTTTTATAGTCATACTGTCTCTTAAAGAAATAATAATTCTTTTTTTTATTTTGAAAGCATCCTACAAAAGAATTTCTAGTGTCTTATTAACCTCTGTTGAAAAATGGATTCATATGCTATCACAAATTTTTAACGTGTTATCAATGTCATAATCATGATAAACATTTCTTAAATGCCAAACCCTGAGGATATTTTAAAAGGCATAAGATTTTTTTAAATGTCTGCTATGGAGAATTGTGCAATTTAATTGATGAGAGGTACTATGGATCTGTGTACATGTGTAGATGTGAATGTGTGTATGTGTGCAGCTCCTAAGTTTCATAAGGGTCCAAGGCACTAGTCACCCCAGAGGATTATATATCTTTAGCTGGGCCTGAAAATGTACAGCGACAGCAGGTCCCAGACAATAGGAGTGGCTGAAAGGTAAGGGTGGTGTCTCTTTGCTGACAGCAGCATCCCCAGTGCCTAGCACAGTGCCCAGTGAAAACGCAGATGTTCAGAAATGGTCTGCTGCAAAAGAGAAGGCAGACAGGCAGGAAGGAAGGCTGGCAGACGTGGAAGTGAGAATTGGCATGTCATTTTCAGGGGGAGTTCTGGTCTGTGGCCCATTCTGTCTCATTTGGATTTTCCCATTTTCAGAAAGTACATGCCTTTGTGAAAGCCAGGTTTTTACACCTAAATGATGCTGAAAAATAGGAATATAATATAGAAATTAGAAGTGACAGGTCTCTCCCTTCTGTGTCTTTTTGGCTGTAGGGGATAAGCAGTCCTCAGCTTCCTATTATGGTCACTACAGAGCTACTCTTTGATGTGACAATAGCAAATCCTCCACTGGACGCCTTATGAGCCAGGGAGTGGAGCTGCCATAGTAACGAAGCCACTGGCTGGCCTCCTGGTGAGCCCTGAGCCACACTTCCTTCCCTGGGCAAGAGTCGCATGTAGTTCTATGAAAATCTGGTTGTATATCCCTCAGTAAGCCACATTCTGCTCATTCTTCATAAAATAACAGTCCCATCATACCTGGACAGAATCATCTGGTCTAATGATTACAAACTTCTCATTTTTAAAATGAGGACTATATATATATATGTGGAATGAATAATAATAATAATATATATTTATATGCTGTCACTCTACATTTTCAGTCCAGCTAAAGAACTATAATCCTCCAGTGGTGACTAGTACCTTGGAACCTTGCGAAACTTAGGAGCTGCACATATACACACATTGATATCTATACATGCGCATAGATCCATAGTACCTCTCACCAATTAAATTGAAAAATTCTCTATACATATTTTATATAAATTATATATAGCATAATATATAAAAATAAATTTTATTTGTATATAAAATATATGTATATATATTCTTTTTTTTTTTTGAGATGGAGTCTTACTCTGTCGCCCAGGCTGGAGTGCAGAGACACGATCTTGGGTCACTGCAACCTCTGCCTCTCAGCCTCCCAAGTAGCTTGAATTACAGGTGCACACCACCACGCCCACCTAATTTTTTTGTATTTTTTAGTAAAGATGGGGTTTCGCGTGTTGCCCAGGCTGGACTTGAACTCCTGGCCTCGGGTGATCCACCCACCTCGGCATCCCAAAGTGCTGGGATTACAAGTGTGAGCCACTGTGCCCAGCCCGTAATACAAATATATTAAGTGGGCCCCTTTATTGATTCATTTATTTATGAACATCTACTGTGTTCTAGCCAGAGGAATACTGTAGTGAGCAAAATAAATACAGTCCTCAGTGTCAGCGAACTTAGAGTTGGCTTTTATTTGCCCTTGGTCACAAAACTATCAAGTGCATCAATAGGGACTAAAACTCATTTACCAAATGCTGGGCTGGTGTTTCCCCCACTATAGAACATGTACATGCGGAGGAGGTAACAAAGGGAAGCTGCTTGGGTTGGGGCTCTAGCAGGAAATCAAAGGCACACTCAGCTGGGACTTGGAAGATAATTTATGTTTGTTTCTTTTATGTATTTATTTGACACAGTCTTGCTCTGTTGCCTAGGCTGGAGTGCAGTGGCATGATCACGAATCACTGCTAGCTGGAACACCACCATGCCTGGCTGATTTTTTTAAATCTTTTATTTTTTTATTTTTAGAGAGGGAGTTTCACTGTGTTGCCAAGGCTGGTCTCAAATTCTGGCCTCAAGCAATCTTCCTCCCTCAGCCTCCCAAAGTGCTGGGATTACAGGCATGAGTGATAGCCACTGAAGAGAATTTATGAAGGAACTATTGACAGAAGTGAAGTAGGGTTAAGGGAACCAACAAGGAACACTGAGGCACCCCAGGAGTAAGGACAATGGGAATTCACCGCCACCTAGGCTTGAAGCAGCAGTGTTCTCAGAATCCACTAAGAGCTGGAGCTGGGCTGAGGGTCACACTCACAGATGAATGCAGGGAGAACCAGCGTCCAGACAGTGTCCTAGGAGAGAAGGAGAAATGCCCCAGCCTCACTCTTCTCCCTCCAGGGCCTTCTGTGGCGGAACTCAGGCCAGAGGGTGAAAGAGCTGAGAGCACCCCATGAGGTGGAGAATGTTGGAGGGTGGGCAAGGGTACAAAAGGAGCATAGAACTGAAGGCACTTATTATAAGATCACTTCTTCCTATCTGAATTTTTTCCAAAATGAACGATATTATTTTAGCATTAAAATAGAAGAGAGGAAAGTTAAGAAATAAAAATAAGGGAAAATCGCAATTGCTGCAACACATGAAATATCTTTTTAGATGAAATAAAAAAAAAACCTCTTAAAGACTCAAGTAGCCTATTTCAATATAATATGAAATATCAGCTACATTTAGTTTCCGTCCCTAGCTGATGACTTTGATCCAAACATTATTGTACACACTGGAAGATAAAAGCAAACTATCCTTTAAAAGAAAATACAGAGAAAAACTGTAGCTGCCGTGACTGCAAGTAATATGGAAATATCACCCAACTAGGAATGAAAAACCTTTGATATCCGCAAGTGTATAAATACATAGACTTCCTCTCTGCAGTAGACACCCCTGTGGAGCACTGTGGGAACCTATTTCACATTTCATAACGAAAGACTGTGGAGAAATAGAATTCTTTTGAGGGCTTCTTTTTGGAATACATCGCATACTCTATCAAGAACTGTGTAGCCTCCTCTTTTTAAAAGTTAACCTGGATACTTTTTCTTGTATCCTTTCCCTTTCCCAGATTCTTAGCTTGTTCAAGAAGGCCTCATAATTTGTTGGCCTTTTCCCCAGCCAACCTATTCTAAGCGTGGAAATAAATCATCGAAATTGTATTGTCCCTAAAAGTTTCTACAAGATTAAATTTGTACCACAAGAGCTTATGATGAAGACATTATTATATGAGACACTTCTGATCCTCATTTACACCTAAATATTTGGCCACGGTTTCCAAAGACCATGTTTTCAAGGCAGTATTTTAAGTTTTGGGGTTTTCGGTTTTTTTTTTTTTTCAGCCTCCCAAAGTGCTGGGATTACAGGTGCAAGGCAACACTTTCGGCCTAGTGTAATCTTTTGTAAGACTATTTATTTATTTAATTTATTTATTTTTGAGATGGAGTCTCATTCTGTTGCTCAGGCTGGAATGCAGTGGTGCAATCATGGCTCACTGCAGCCTCAACCTCCTGAGCTCAGGTGATCCTCCCACTTTAGCCTCTCGGGTAGCTGGGACTACAGCTGCATGCTACCACACCTGGCTAATTTTTTATACTTTTTGTAGAGACAGGGTTTTGCCGTGTTGCCCATGCTGGTCTCAAACTCCTGGGCTCAATTAATTCAGCTGTCACGGCAGTATCTTAAATTGCACTTTCTGTTTTGCTTTTGTGTAAATAAAATAATCTATGTACCCATAATGAATAATAAAATAGTGTTGACTTATAAAATTTTAGTGAATTAATTTAATTAGTAGTTTAAGACCATTTTGACTGTGGAGCCCACAGGGCACTGTGATAAAAAATGACAATTATGCAGAAAGAGAAATAACCTTTATTGTTCCTAAGAGATCCCTAATTTTGAATTTGTTGATTTCTGAGAATATAAAATGTTAGCTACATTATTGAATTAGCATGCGTGTTACATTTAATGACCTTTCAATCATTTATATAATACATTAATGGGAAATATGGATCCCCTGACTACATGGAGAGCAATTGGTTCTTTCTAAGATATTGAAAAGACACTGGCCATGCACATCAGAATTAGGTCTTTTGATGTGATTTCTCTGTTGAAGAATGAGGATAAAAAAGAAAATTTGACAAAACAATTTGCTGTTCAAAAGTGTTTTTGATTCTGGGATATCATTTTAAGTTGTTTTTTACTCACGCGTTTGCTATGAGCTTAGCTCCACACTTCTCATAACTCTGCATGTACATTTTTGATGGTAAAAACAAGTACAGTAACAAGAAAAACAGGGCAAACAAATACTCCCAGTGGGAACTGAACACACAGTCAAGGATGGGATTTGGCCTCTGTACAGTATTTTTGGTTACTGTGGCCAAGTACTTGATAAATACATTTCATTTTCGAAGTTATTGTCAGTTTCCTTTACCTATTGACATTGTTCATTACGGATTAACTTTTCCAATTTCCTTTACTTTTGCAGTTTGCTTTGGTTTTTACAAGTTTCTCTACCATTTGCAGGGGCTGAAAAAGAACTGGGAAGAGGTGCATAAAGAATTCCAGTCCCTCTCAGTCTTTATAGATTCCATACCAAAGAAGACCCGCAAGCAGAGGCTGGAAGAAGAAATGAAGCAACTGGAACACTACATTGGTGTAATTGAAAAGCACAAAATTATTTATATTGCCAATAAGTAAGAATGGATCTTTAAAGCATAGAGATTTCAATGCAGGGAAAAAAACGTGGAAAATATAAAAATAAAACTATAAGTTTTCATAAAGAAAAATACTACAAAGAGAATAAAAATAGTCTTAATCAGAATGCTTAGGCAATGTGCAAAGAATAATTGAGTTATTCACTTACACAAGAAGAAATTTTGTTTTCACTAGTGTTTTCCACCTATAAACTACTCAAGTTTGAGACTATGTGTTCCAGTTTCATAATGTGATTCATTATTATTATGTACTTGTTTCACATACACATTAATGTCTAGATCCTGAAAATAAAGTCAGCACTCAGAACTTCAAATTGTTTTTTTCTGCAGTGCATGATCCAAACAGAACAACTTTGAAACAAGTATTTTGAACTGGAAATAGTAACATGTGCCTTCTTACCACTCTAAAGTGTTTCCAACCCATTGTTTCTGAGCTCCACAAATGCAAAAGATGTATTTGCCAGTGGCCCATGATATTTGCAGTTATTCCCAATGATAAATGTTTTCAGTGTTCATAACACTGTATATGATGAAAGGCTTCTATGTGTAGGAAGAAAAATTAAGAAGACAACTTACAAAATCAAGAGGATGACTTGTAAAAAGCATCACTCAGGCTGTGGATGGAGAACAGCCTCCTTTCTGGCATACCAACTTCGCTACTCTTGTATTCCACAGCTCACTATGCAAATCTTATTTAGATATATATTTTTTTGTTTTGGTCCTTTCTACTTATCTATTTTGTGAATTCTAATTCTAATCACTTGTAAGATTACATGTTTTTTTTAGATGGAGTCTCACTCTGTCACCCAGGCTGGAGTGCAGTGGCACGATCTCGGCTCACTGTAACCTCTGCCTCCCGGGTTCAAGCGATTCTCCTGCCTCAGCCTCCTGAGTAGCTGGGACTACAGGCGTGCGCCACCATACCTGGCTAATTTTTGTATTTTTTAGTAGAAACGAGGTTTCACCATATTGGACAGGCCGGTCTACGAACTCCTGACCTCAGGTGATCTGCCTGCCTCAGCCTCCCAAAGTGCTGGGATTACAAGCGTGAGCCAGCATGCCTGGCCAAGATCACATAATCTTTAAGCAATAAGTTTATGTTAGTAGAGCTGTTTTCATCCCAAATTAAGAAAAATAGCTCTAAATAAGAGGAAAGGGTTATTTTATAAGTTTTAAATTAGAAAAATTTGGTAAAAT
>CAUYLG010020011.1:0-220942 GCA_963573385.1 Cacajao melanocephalus
GACTGAATCTGGCTGTGCTGAAGCCTGGGCTGCATCTCTCTGTTACAAGAGCTAACACATTTTCTTTCTTGCTTAAGTTAGTTTGAGTTGGTGTCCCATCTACCACAACCAAAAGAGTTCTATGTTCCCCGCATGTTCTCACTCACAAGTGGGAGCTGAACAATGAGAACACGTGGACACAGGGAGGGGAACATCACACACCAGGGCCTGTCAGGGGCTGGGGGCTAGGGGAGGGATAGCAGGGGGTGGGGGGATTGGGGAGGGATAGCATTAGGAGAAATACCTAATGTAGATGACGGGGTGAGGGATGCAGCAAACCACCATGGCATGTGTATACCTACGTAACAAACCTGCATGTTCTGCACATGTACCCCAGAACTTAAAGTATAATAATAATAAAAAAAAGAGTTCTATGTTCTAATGTACCCTCAGAGAAATGCCAAGTTCTGTGCTGCTGAAGATGAGGTTTGCGATGTAAGGGTGTCTTTGTGACTCTTTGGGGAAGAGGGAGCATTCATAGAGAAGGAGAGAGAAAGAAAGATGCTCAGAGGAAAGGACAACATGGACCAGGACTAGCCAGTAACCTTTTCTGCAATGGTGGAAATGCTCCCATGATCTGTGCTGGCCAATATGGGAGCTAGTAGCCCCTGGGGCTGTTGAGCACTTGACAAGTGGCCAGTATGACTGAGGAACTGAAGTTTACATTTTATTCAACTGTAATTGAATTCAATACTCCCTAGTGGCTACTGTCCTGGACAGTGCAGGTGTGGACCATGGCCCCGGGGGAGGAAGTGTGAGGAAAAGGGAGCACTTCTGAAGGACTGGGCAGGCATGAGGGAGTGGGATGGCAGGACAGGAGCCCGGATATAGAAGATCCTGGGGACACGGAGGCAAATGGCCCAGGTGAGGATTGAGGAGGGTCTGACATGTGGCAGGAGAAACAACTAGGAGCCAGAAACGAGGAAGTTCCAAAGTGGGAGGACGTTAGAGTCAGTTCGCAGGGCCGGTGGGCGGCACGCCTGTTCACCGAGATGAGGATTACAGAGGAGGAGGGTGGCTGGGTGGAACCATGGGATGAAGGTTGCTTAACAGAAGGTGGAGCTTATAGACACAAGCGTTTGGAGTCACTGGAGTTTAGGGAATAATTGGTCAAACTGTGGAAAGAGAAAAGTATACCTAAGCTAAACTATGGAGACTGTCAGGAAGAGGCTGGAAAAAGAGAATAAGGAAATACAACATACGAAGGAACCAGAAGGAGGCAGGATGATGGCCGGGCGCAGTGGCCCATGCCTACAATCCCAGCACTTTGGGAGACTAAGGATCACTTGAGCCCAGGAGTTCAAGACCAGCCTGGGCAACATAATGAGACCCTACCTCTTAAAAAAAAATACAAAAATTAGCTGGGTATGATGATGCACCCCTGTAGTCCCAGCAACTCAGAAGGCCGGGGCAGGAGGATGGCTTGAGCCCAGGAGGCAGAGGTTGCAGTTAGCCAAGATCTCATCACTGCACTCCAGCCTGGGTGACAAAGTTCGAGACCCTGTCTCAAAAAAAAAAAAAAAAAAAAAAGGAGGTAGGATAAGGATAGCAAAGCACCATCAGTCTGCTAGGATTATTACCAAATGTCTCATTTTTCTTACATACAGACATATTTGTGAGATAACTGAAATTTATCCCTTTCAACATCTAATCTTAAACAAGCACAAAACATTTTAGCCATTTAAAAGATAAAATATTTTGCAGTACACTGCATACTTCCCAATATGCTGAATAGAACTGAATGTAAGAGAGACACCAGGGCTGTGAATCAGTATGATCCCCAGGACTCAGGGGTCCAGTGTCCCTACACTCGTCTGCCCCGGGCAGCTGCTGTGCTTTCTAAGTGTGGGTGTAGAATTTTAGAGTTTAGCAGTTGCTTCACCTCCGATTAGCTTCTAGCAAAATTTTCTTCCTGGTATGATCTTTCTCAACCCTTCTCCCCACCCTTGCCAGATCAAGAGTTTGCAGAATTTGCTCTGAATTTGGAATGCATATAATCAATCTTATAGTCAATTTGCATTTTTTAAAGAACAATTCTGAATTAAAGCCGGAGGGACTGATGATGGAGAATGAGCGAGATTTTGTGTGCACACATTTGGTGATCCCTATTTGTTTTGTCAGTCACTCAGAGATGCCTTCTGTTCCTTCTCTCAATCTAGGCTCCAAATCTCTAGGAAAGATTTTCAGATCAGTGAGAACTGGTGGAAAAAGCAAAGGCCCTGACAGTCTTGCCACTTAGAACCTCTTATTCTGAAAGAGATCAATGGCACAAATTGTCACACTGTCACAAATGTGCAGCCCAGACAGCTAACAGAGTGACATATTCCACAATATGTCCCTCCCCACAACCAAAGATCATTCTCACATTCACCCCCACAAAGCCACAGGCACACTCTTCTGAGTGTCTGGAATGTATGTTTCAGTCACGATTTTAGCTTCCTGCATGGCAGAGAGAGGCTGGGAGCTGGGTGGCAAGGGGCTGACAAAGGATGACAGATAATCTCCTTGTTGAGGGTCTAGGCCAAAAGCTTTTAGACATCTTGATAAAGATAAAACAGAACAAGAATGGAGCCAAACAGATACGATGGAGAATTAGGAATTCCAGCTTTGCACCAATGCCATCTGGCTTCCTTGCAAGTGAAACTGACGACAGGCGTCTTTGTTTCTCAAAGTGTGGTCCTTAGGTCCAGCATCACTTGAGAGGTTTTAGAAATGCAGAATCCACTGAGAAGTGCTGCCTTACTCAGTTCATAATTCTGTTTCTGTGGCCAAAGAAATCCTGGACTACGAGTCAAGAGAAACCCGAGATCCCTCCTAGTTCTGCTACTTATTGGTGGTGTGAATTTGGGTAAGTCCTTGCTCCTTCTGGTCTGTTTTCCCAAATGCTAATTGGGGTCCAGCCAAATAGGCTCAGTGATCCGCCCTGGTTCTGATTCTCAAAGTGAGGTCTGTAGGTACCCTCAGTGCTTCCAAAGCAACTTTCCTTTACAGACCAGAGCCTCCTTTTTCCTCACAGATAAATCATCATGGGATTTGGAAGTATTTCCTACTGTCATGAAAGCTGCGCCATGAATCCTACCACCCTTTGGACACATCCCAAAACATCTAACAGCCCAAAGCATCAAACTAGGATCCAACGAGCTCCTTGAGAACCCAGCCTTCCATCCCCGAGTTGGTGGTGCCCGCTGCCCTGAGCCCTGCCTCTCCAGCTTCCCACTCGACATGCAGCTTCTTACAG
Organism: Cacajao melanocephalus; assembly: GCA_963573385.1. Taxonomy (NCBI): domain Eukaryota; kingdom Metazoa; phylum Chordata; class Mammalia; order Primates; family Pitheciidae; genus Cacajao; species Cacajao melanocephalus. The sequence goes on from CAUYLG010020011.1 coordinate 3,278, forward strand.
GTGGCAAAGTTCCAAATGCCCCAAATCTCAGCAAAGAGTGATGAACCATTCCTTCCCGAATACTCAGATGGGGCCTCCTACTTCCTTTAGTCCCTGCAGTTCTGTGCTCCAAATTCTGCCAACAGATGAATCCTGGTGTCTTGTATGGTTACAACTCTGCATTCTAAGCACTAATGCAACTGACATAATATTGGGCATGAGTGGTTACACAGGGTGCTTCCTCCTGATCTGCTGGAGAAGTGTGTGTGTGCCTGTATGTGCCTGTGTGTGTGCCTGTGTGTGTGTGCCTGTGTGTGCCTGTGTGTGTGTACCTGTGTGCCTGTGTGTGTGTGCCTGTGTGTGCCTGTGTGTGTGTACCTGTGTGCCTGTGTGTGTGCCTGTGTGCCTGATGTGTGTGCCTGTGTGTGTCTGTGTGTGTGCCTGTGTGCCTGTGTGTGTGCCTATGTGCCTGTGTGTGTACCTGTGTGCCTGTGTGTGTGAATGTGCAGTTGTCCACGTTTCTGCCCACTGCAGGAATCTGCAGCTCAAACTTCCCCTAAAAGTTACTCGTCCTTCCTAAAGGACTTTAAATGCCCTTTCCTGCACTGTAGTATGATGGAGGAGGCAAAGGGGGGAAGCAGACCCCCCCTCCTGAGGCAACAAAGTGTTCAGAGGGGAGCCAGGGGCACAGAAGCTGCAGCACTGCCCATGAAGGGTGGTGGCAGCGGCACCCACCAACTGAACCAGCTAACAGAGCCCAAGGGCAACCAGTGACTCAGAGGGAACTCAGGACAAATGAAAATTTAGAGACAGAAAGTCAGACTGCAAGAAAGTGGCATTCAGGGGCAGGGTGGAGTGAGACCAGAGCAGCATGTGCACTTCAAGTTTCTGCCAAGAAAGGGATGTAATGGACAAAACGGGGATGCCAGCAGGTCCAGAACAGCCCTTTCCACCACACCTGGGGTGGTGGGGGGGAGGTGTGGGGGAGAGAGAGAGAGAAAGCGCACACTTGTGTGTGTGAGATCTTTCACGACTTTGTTAGGTAGGAAGGAAACCAGAAGTTTGTCTTAGAATGTCGCTATCCTTCCTTTCCTATAGTAAAGGCATGGTACCTGTTTATCTACACCAACCAGAACATAAACAGTACAGAGCTTCTTTTCATAGCATGGGCTCAGGCCCTTCCAACAGATTCTCTTTGTCCTCCTACAGGCTGAGTGCAGCAAATCTTCATGGCGAGTGATCAGGCCTCAAGATTCCAGCATTACTTTATAAACGAAAAGGTCGGCAGCCCGCTTCACAGGCTGCTGTGCTGAGGCGCCCTCTCCTCTGAGCATGGTAAGTATTGCCTGCGAGTTTTATGGGCCAGGCCTTCTGCCATTCGAGGAAGAAATCAAATGGTCCCCAAGGCAAAATGAGGAGAGTCAGCTTCCTTTAAACTCTCCGTGGCACACCTGCTCGAGGCCAGCACGGCCCTGATGGCACCAGACCAGCCCCCTGCTGCGACAAATGCCAAGGTGTCACTCTGAATTACAGGCCAGGAGCCAATCCACCCTGACAGCCAAGCTGCCGTCCACAGAGCGTACTCTAATTTCTGCAGCTTGAAGCCCATTGGGTCTTGAGGATAGGGTCACCCCACTCATGATGCTGGGAGTTGCTGGTGCAATAAAGTAAAATTCACCCCTCCCTTGTCAGGTTCAGGCTACATGTAGCCTGAGAGAGTCATGTGAGAAAAATCAAGTTAAACCCGTGGTGCGGTATGTACTCACCCACCTTTGTCTTGACAGGAGAACCTGGCATTTAGGAAGGATACCTATCACTCTGAAAGCGCCTGGCAGTCAGAGAGGGCTCCTGTTTCCCATACTTTGCTTCTCAGACCAAAAACCACATCCTCTGCTAAGCAGTCCCCTGAATGATGAAATTTAAGATGTCAAAATCTGAGGGAGCCAGAAGGCTGGCTTAGGCCTTGGATTCTTTTGTTGCTCTTCTTTAATTTTTTTTTATTGTAGTCAAATACACAAAACCTAACACTGACCATTTTAGCCATTTTAAGTGTACATTTCAATGGCATTAAGTACATTCTCAGTGTTGTGTAATCATTACCACCATCCATTTCCAAAACGTTTCATCTTCCCAAACTGAAACTCTATGCCCCCTAAGCAATAACTATCCTTTCCCGCCTCCCTGAGCCCCTGGTACCCACCATTCTACTTTCTGTCTCTATGAATTTGCTCTAGGTACCTCATATAAGTGGACTCATATAATATTTATCCTTTCTTTGTCTGGCTCATCTCATTTAGCATAATGTCTTCAAAGTCCATCTATGTTGTAGTAGGTATCCATGACTACAGCACTGCCTTCTTTTTAAGGCTAGATCATATGCCATTGTATGTATACGACATATTTTGTGTATCTGTTCATTCATCAATGGACACTTGAGTTGCTTCTACCTTTTGGCGCCTATGAATAATGCTGCTATTAACATGGGTGTACACATATCTGTTAGAGGAGCCCTGGATTTCACATTGATTTTAATCTTCTCTTCTTCTGCGAGATGCTGGCCTCAGCTTGTGGCTGTGTGAGGCTCGGCTCTGACTTCTTTGGAGGCAGGCCAGGGTGAGGTCTCCTGGGAGAGGATGGGGAGGCACCTGCTCATGAAGGCCCAGCTAAGGACTTACAGGGTTAAGTTCCACAAATGCAGAGACTGTTCTGTCTCTTTCCCTCCCAGAGCAATCCTATGACATGCTGGCATGAGCCGCATTTCCCAAGGCCACAGGAAGACCACAACAGGCCCCTGTGCCCAGCCTGTCTGGTCAGGCCACATTTTTTAAAAATTAACTAATTTTATGGGGATATAATGTTCATAAAGGAACTGTCCAAATCTTAAGTGCACAGTCTGATGAGTGTTGACACATGCATGCATCTGCCTAACCACCATCCCAATCACAATACAGACAATTCCCACTGGCCCAGAAAGTTCCTTCAGGCCAGACTGCATTTTAGCAGCTGCTTTTGGGGCCAGCTGATACAGGATTAGGGGATCCAAAAAGCCTGCCGGTGGTTCTAGGCTGTGAAATCCAAGAGGCCCTCAGCTCTAAGTTAGCAGAAAAGGCACTGTGTTTTCTTTCTCATTCTGCAGTTGACTAGCTACCCACAGTAGTCTGGCAAGGGAAGTTCTGAAGCACTGGAATCCCCAAAGAGACTGTAGGACCTCAGCTTCACTCAACAACTCACAACACATTCACGCTACGAGCCTCTCTGTGCCATACACAGAGCTGGGCCCTGCTGTGGCAGGAAAGGGGCAGCTCAGGGCAGCTGGAGAGACACTGAGCAGATGAGAAGGAAGATGGGAACTTGGGCTGGAACGGAAGTTAGCAACTTGTGATGCTGCAATGACAAAAGTCACTCTGGCTAAGGCCAACCGGAAAGGCTTCTCGGAGGTGGGGGCATTCACGGTAGCCTCTGAAAGGACCCACAGGATTTCAACAGAAAACAAGAAAGAAAGGGAAATTCTAGGCTGAGAAGATACAGTGTGTCCACGAAGGCATTGAGACATAATAACCATCACTTCTTGAATGCCTATTAAGGAACAGGCATTGGGCTAAGTGTTGCACAGATGTGACTGTATCTAATAAAAATGATAATGATGAGAAGGACCCTACAAGGTAAGTCATACTAATTGCAACATGGCCCAGTGACTTTCCAGGGCCACAAAGCATTGTCCCTGGATTCAACACAGGCCTCATGGTCTGAAGCCCAGGCTGTTCTGTTTCCTGTGCTGTGGGAAGAGATACGATAAAACGGATGCTGCACAGTGGGACGTGGGAGAGGAACCCCTAGATGCTCTGAAAGGCCTCCCTAAAACCGGGGACTTTCAACTATTGGCGGGTCCTCACTTGGTTCAAATATCAATTAAAATGTCAGGAGCAACATTACATACCTCAAAAAGCACTGTGCAAACACCTCATAGTGGACACATATATTTCTTTAAAAAAAAAAAAACCACACACACCAGGCCAGGTACAGTGGCTCATGCCTGTAATCCCAGCACTTTGGGAGGCCAAGGCAGGTGAATCACAAGGTCAGGAGTTTGAGACCAGCCTGGCCAACAAGGTGAAACCCCATCTCTACTAAAATACAAAAGTTAGCCGGGCGCTGTGGTGGACACCTGTAATCCAACTACTTGGCAGGCTGAGGCAGGAGAATTGCTTGAACCCAAGAGGTGGAGGTTGCGGTGAGCTAAGATTGCACCATTGTTCTCCAGCCTGGGTGACAGAGCAAGACTTTGTCTCAAACAAACAAATAAAACAACAACAAAAAACACCATAGGAAAGTCTCATGTATTTAAAATAAAGGGAGTTAATTAGTAAATGTGTTTTTTCTAAAAGCAGCCTTATTGATACAAAATACTCAAAACCAGATTCACAAAGGTTGAACACATAGTTGGCTTGTAATCGCATTTCAACTGTCCACAAGTGGACCTTCTAGACTGTCAGCACAAGGAGATTCTGTTGTCTTCATTGGCATAAATGCCCCAATTCTTATTTACACTGTGAGTCCCGTGAGAGTGGGGGGGGTCCTCACACTGTTACAAATGCCATCTCCCTTCCCTGTACCCCACCCAGCCCAAACAGCCCACCCCATCTGCAGCTGCTAGGGAAAGAGCTTTCAGGGAGCTCCCAGGTCTCCCAGCTTTGATCTGTAAGCCAGCGTCAGGGCTCCCCAGAGGCTGTGCGGAGCTATAGCCAGGGCCCACGGCGCCTTGTTTGGCATCAGCTGCTTCACTCCCGGCAGAGGTTCATGTTTTCTCTGACGCCAAATGCCATGAATCCTGTTGGGCCAGGAGGTATAAGTCTCCGCAGAAACCCTCCCTGCTTAGACCATCCCAGACTTCTTTCCAAAGTGGGTAGAATGCCAGCCCCAGAGGGTGGGGGAATTCTCAGAAAAAGACTTTCCCGGATGCAAGAGCCCACATGAAACCCATGCCCCAGGACTAGTCCACAAGCAGCCACATCAGAAGGCACTGCTTACTTGTGCACACACAGATCTGCACACATACACACACATCACACTCTTACACACCCTGCACACACCAGTCTTACACACTCACCCTACACACACCACTTACACTCACCCTACACACATACACACACTACTCTTACACTCACCCTACACACACACCTCACTCTTATGCACTCACCCTACACACACACACATACACACACACATGCACTCACCCTACACACACACACATACACACCACACGCACTCACCCTACAGGCACATACATACCACACTCTTACACACCCTACACACACATACATACACGCCACTCTTACGCACTTACCCTACACACACACATATACACACACACCACACACTTGCACACTTGCCACATGTACACACTCACACATACGCATGGTTTCTCTGCTGCCTTTGGACACTCGGGTCTGCCGTATGTGTACACCTTTTCTTCCCCGAATATCTCCAAACCACTTTATGCGCTCAGGAAGAACTGAGAGATGCTCTCGCACAGAGAAGCCACTGGTCGGCAGAAAATCCTCTGAACTCGCCAAAGATCAGGCCAGGCAGCGCCTTCTGCTCCTCAGCTTGGGGGCCTGTGAGTTGCAGAGACTTGGAGGGAACCCTCCCCTCGGCTCCCAGGCATTCTCACCGCAGCTGAGCTCCTCCTCTCTGCCCACGTGCACACACAGCTGCGGGGCTGTCTCCCTTCTCAACAAAAGTTTGTCTCTCTCCAATTGGTGGCCTGGAGCTGGGCCAATCCTCCCCTTACCCTGAATGAGCCTCTATTTGCAGAGGCCTGTGGCGAACAGTCTCCCTGCCCTGACCCGTCTCCCTGTGCAGAGGGTGTAGTGGGTGACGCTGGGAACACACCTCCTCCTACCTGACACCCACCCCCATGCTGACCCCAAACCACAGGCTTCTAGTGAGCTCCCCACTCCCCAGGCCTCAGTCCAGACTTAAGATAATCTTAGAATCTTGTCACTCCAGTGGTTCATTCTGGAAGGAAGTGTTTCAGCCTCAAAAGAAAGTGGAATTGAGATTTTAACACAGGAGCAAGACAAAGTCTAGCCTTGGCGATGTGCATCCCACGAAGGCCTGCTGGCAGGGAGGGGCCCGGGTGCGTGGACTTCCCACTCCCTTTACCAGCTCCCACCGTCTCCACTCTGCTGCAAACCAAGCACTTTGCAAACCGGAGCACTTTTTCTCCTTGCCAGTGAGCCGGCGCTGTCTATGGACTGCAGGCGGAGGCCATTACAGGGAGTTAATAGAGTTTTCAATTTGTTTTTAAATTTTATAAAGCACTTCATCAAATTCAGTGTCTGAGCACAGTATTCATGTTCAGACCAGGTAGCATATGCCAAATGGCCCCAGCCTTTCCCTCCACCCCTCTCCCACCAGGAAAAGTTAACTCTTTGGAGTAACTCCCAGGCATGGACCCCAAATAGAGTGGGTTCTGGCCTGTGGGGGTTGTTCTGGAATGGACCCTGTGGAAAAGCTGCCGACTTATTGGAGGTGCTCTGGCAGCTTCTGTAGTCAGGGGCTGTAGACGCCGCCACTGGGCCTTGGTGGTCCTGCTGAGGTCCCTTACTGAGGGGGGCCACTTGGGAGTCATGGCGACTTGGTTCTTTCAGGTCCACATCTCTTATGGTCCCAGGTGGCAAAGCGAGTAAGAAAATACCTGGGGCACAGGCGTGGAAAGCAAATAGTGCAGTCTGCTGATGAGGGGCAGAGGGGAGCACATTTCTGCTATTTTTTACCCAGAAGGATTTCCTTTAAGGACGTGTTCAGCGGAACCTAGGATCGTTATTGTAACTTGGGATCAGTTGCTGCGGAATTGGAAATAAGTGAGATTTATGGGCCCACAGTTTTGTGAAGAACGTCTTGGGTACCACGACTTGCGGCAGATCCTCTCTGTCACTAACTGCAGTCAATCTTGCCTTTTATTAAGCTTTAATAAGTGACTCTGGTTTTACGGAAAGTTCCGGAATAGATATTCCTGGCAAGTGAAATCCCATTGGTCCCAGGGCAGTCTGTAATAAAGCAGCTCCCTCCTGGCATTTCTGAGGCAGGGTCTCAGCTCACTGAGGCTACCGAGCCCCATAAGGGAGGTGGAGGGCCCCCTTGCCAGTGCAATTTGGCAGTGGGTGGGTGGATGACAGAACTGGTGGGGGCAGTCGCCTGTTCTCCCTCATGCATGACACTGAGCCTCATCCCGCAGCTAGGTCCCATGGTGGCACTGGTCTACTTTTGAAACATCCCAGGCAACAAGAACCCAACAGGCCTGTTTTTGGTTAATGGAACCCACAGGGTGGCTGCACCCTGGCCCAAGCTGTCTGGCCACCATGTGGCAATGACTTTCGGTCACTACTGATTGGAAACTTGTCAGTACTGGTGACAAGGAGGAGAGAGGCTTCTCAGCCAGGCTTCTGCCGAGTCCCAGAAACAGTCCCAGCTCCCCCTCCACCTCACTGCACATCCAGGTGCCAACCTGAGCTTTGCACTTCTTAAAACGAACATATTACAAATAGAAAACAAACGCTTCTTTGAGGCCACACACCCAGTTAAACACCCCACCCCACTTTTCAACTCGGGAGATTCTGCCCATGTCTGCATACTTCCAGACAGAGCTCAGTGCTGTGTGTGGCTTCAGGCTTCTCATTTCTAAGTTCGTACAGATACAAAAGCTGGTGGGATGGGGCAAGAACCCTCGGTGACCTCCGCCCTCCTGAGCAGATTCAGAAACAGATGCCAAGAACTGGGCCCAGGTGGGATGTGGGAGCTGGGGTGGAGCTGGGCTTGGCAGCTGGGCGGGGGCAGCGGATGGGCTGGGATGGAGGGAAGAGCATCTTGAGGTGATGGGAGTCTTTTTGCATTCAAGGGCTTGCTGGCTTCAAACTTGCTACTTACTGCATTGAAAAATATTCCACACGATGGAAGAACTATTTTCCAAAACAAAATGCTAGTATTCATCAGGAGGCGCGGGTTGTGCAGTGTGAACAATTCACTTTCGTTAAGTACCATATGGCCGCTGGTAGGAAAACGCTAACATGTTTCAACAGTACAGCTGGGGTAGGGCTCCTTTATTCACCGTGCAGATGGCTCTAATTGACATCTCTCCTAAAACAGGTCTCTAGCATTTCTGCAGGATCATTAGAGTAATTAGTTATTAAATACCATCACCACTTTTAGAGAGGGGGTCTGATCCTTGGCAACATTCCAGCGTGATGGAACTGACAGGTTGGGAGGACAAGCTGTGGGAGGGCCCATGGAAGGGCGTGCGAGCTCCTCCTCATCAACAGCAAGGCCAAAAGAGGACAAAAGACTTCGCTGATTCCAGAACAGCCTCCTGGAGAGAACTCAGGCACCCAGAGGGCTCTCTGCCACAGTTCTAGAGCTGGCTGGCTCTGCCTCTTCTTTGGCGGTGTGACTGTACGCCCCTTAATCACCCAGCCCCAATTTCTTTATCCATTAAATGGGGGTAATGGCAACTGCCCTCCTGGCCCTGCAGAGCTGAGGCTACGTACTGAAGAGCACATGGAAAGAGCCAGAAGGGCTGAAGTGCCGCATCTGAGCTGGTCCTGATGGCTGTGCTTGACACCCAGCCTGATCCATCCTCACCACTTTGGTGAGTGACAAGCCGTGGCCTCTCAGGATATGGGCACACCTGAGACTCAGTCCTTGATGCTACAACGGGCAAGCCTTTGTCATGCCGCGACCAGAACCCAGTCTGCAAATGCTGGCCGCCAAGGCTGTCTCAGGAGGAGTGGGAGGCTCAGCCCAGCCTCCATGAGCCCCAGAGCCAGCCCGCAGGTGGAGGCTGGTCTAAGCTAGAGCCTGTATCTGGACTAGACCTGTTACACTCTATTCTCCAAACTGGCCCTGAAAACAGCCCTAACATCTGCCCTCCCTCTCCTCTTCAGTATGCTCATCGCGTCCAATCAGCCAGGTCTATACTCAGCCTATGCTTTGGTGAGGGCATGTGGGCGACAGGGGCTGAAGTCGGGGAAAATGAGGAGGAACATAAGAACCATGACCCCTGCTCTCTCTCATCAGACTGAGCACACAAAGGTCTCAGCAAACCCCATCCTGCGGCATGTATAGTGTGGTGTGAGCCCAATATCCACTTTAAAATGGAGCTCTCAGCCAGCCGTGGGGGCTCATGCCTACAATCCCAGTGCCTTGGGAGGGTGAGGTGGGAGGACTGCTTCAGGCCAGGAGTTCAAGACCAGCCTTGGCAACATAACAAGATCCCATCTCTATAGAAAAAAAGAAAAAAATAGCCAGGTGTGGTGGCGTACACCTGTAGTCCCAGCTACTTGGGAGGCTGAAACTGTAAGATCCCTTGTTCCCAGGAGTTCTAGGCCTTAGTGAGTCATGATCGTGCCACTGCACACTCAGCCTGGGTGACAGCGAGACCTTGTTTCCTAAAGGATTAAATGAAAAGGAGCTTTTCAGCCAGTACTATATACTTCAGCCCTACATATGGTTAGAGGGTGGCTCGGCATCAACCCCAAAGGGACGCTTCTAGTGACAAGGGGCGGGTAAGGGTGAGCTGGGCCTGTAGGGATCACACCCGCAGCAGAAGCTCTGAGCCCCGTCCCCAAGGCCCAAGGGGCAGCCCTACCCCAGTCAACTTGCAGACACGACTCTATCTTGGCTTCTACACCACACACTCGGCTGCACCGCCAGGGTGGCTGTAGAGATAGCGCCGTGAATCAGGCTGCTTTGGCAGGAAAGAAAGGCGGTCTGGGGATGTGCGTGCCCCTAGGATTTCTTCAGAAAAGTAAATACATATGTCCAAAGGGTAATATGGATTTAGGAAATAGCCTTCACTTTGAGCTCAGTCCCCACTGATTGAGGGTTAGTAGCATGACATTATTAGTTGATTCCACAGTCTAATCAGTTTCCTGCTTTATCGATCAAAGGACTTGGAGCAATTGTAATTTTGTGAGACTGAAAAGTGAAATTCTGGGCTAAGGGAATAACGCTGGTGGCTCTCTGGGCTCAGGGGCCGTGCGAGGCAGCGCATGGCTTCATCCTGCACAACCCACCTTACAGGGACCACAGAGTCCATAGGTGACAGCTCCAGTCATGTCTTCTTCCTTGAGCTGGTGAAGCACATGGAGGGGGCAGGAACTCATTACTAACCAGCGTCGGAAATAGAGACCAGCCTCGGAAACAGCCCCTCCACCCCACGACACCCAATCCCACACCCACCTCCAGCCATTCCGAGCCCCAAACCGGCCCAGGGCCTCATTGTTAAACACCCTCCGTCAGCAGAGCCCCATCTGTGCGATGGAATTTTTTTTTGTCACTTTTTCAAATCAGAATAGAAACAATTTTTAGTCTATAATTACCATTTCTTTTCTCAACAGACAAATGTTTCCTTTTAAATTGTAGGGCGGAAAAAGCAAAGAACAACATTTTAAACCAAAAAGAAAGACTAAAATTAATTTCTTCTTTACAGAAAAATAAAATACAACAGCTCTTAGAAGCCAGGTTTTTCTTTTCTCAAAAGAGCAACACATGCAACAGTGTATTCATTGCCACCATTAACTCCCATTTCAGAGGCTGGTCCTGGAGGGGTGATGGGGATGGGGTCTGCAGTAGCCCAGGGGCCTTGCACCCTGATCTCCTGGCAGAGCCTGGGCTGCTCCTGATGTCTGTTTGCTTGGGATGAATGGTCCAAAACCTTGAATGCAGAAAGCTGGTTCGGGGTTTAGGGCTCCAGGAATCAAGATCAAGGCCTGGGGACTACCAGTTGCTCTACGGAGCCTTGGGGTGTAAGCTAAGTACTTGGCCCTCAGTTTCCTCACCTCTAACATGAGAGCATAACCCATGTGGCGAGGTTGTGGGAGAATTCCGTGGGCTGTTCTGGAACTCGAGAGCCCCAAACAAATCCTGCTGCTTTCACCATGCCATCAAGACCAAGCCGACTCTTCGCTGAGAAAGGCTCCAGCTCTGTGTCCCCGGACCCTGAACAGCCTCTAAGTTCTGCTCACAGCTTTCGAAGCTGGCAAGTCCCTCCATCCGCCCCAGGAAAGGGCAGTCTCTCCCTGTTCCGGGCTCCACAGTCTCCGAGTATGCAGGAGGGGTGCTGCAGACAGCAAGGTGGGGATGCTGTGCTGGGTGAGACCCACAGGGGCCCTACAGACACTATGTGGTACATAAGTGCTGCCTGGCCCTCACTGGGGTGGTGGGGGTGGGGGATGGGATTCTGAGGGAGGGGCAAGCATGTGCTGGCATTAAAGGGCAGGAGAAGCAGGTGGCATTTAAGGACTTGAAAGCGGTCCAGTGTGGCTGGGCGGGGCCTGCTCAGGTGATGAAGCAGAGAGGCAGGAAACACACATGTCCTCTGTGTCCAGGATCTGGGGGCCCGTGTTAAGGAGCCTGGTTACAGAATGGGCCAACGATGGCTGAGGTCGCCCAGTTCTCCTGGCTGAGGCTCCATCCCCATCCTGGCTTCCTAGCAGGGCAGTGACACAATGCATGTCCACCAACGCAGGATGCCAGCCCTGTGTGGTCACTGCTCAGCCCACCATGCTAAGCTCCAGCATGAAACCCTGCAGGGGCACCCCGCTACCCAGAGCTATACTGGTAAATGTTTAACGCCTGGCTCTGCTGCTGGTGGTGGACAAAAAAACCCACCCAGACCCTGATGTGTGGTGTCCACTGGTCTCTGTTGTATAAATATTCCCACTGTGCTGTTTTGTGCTACCAAGGTGCTGTTGCTGAATGAGAAGCAGGGAAGAGACATTAACAATGGGCTCTTGGGAGCCACGAAGCCAGCCCCAGCTCACCACACCCTAGACACCTGTGAGCTGGGTGTGGAGGGCGGGCCACGGAGGTGCTTCTCCAGACATGTGGCTGCGGCTGCTGCTCTGTGACAATGAGGAGGCCAGGTTCCTCTGGTAGGCAAGGGGAAGGGCAGGCCACCAACCCACCAGGCTCCTGTCTCTCCCCTCCAACCTTCAGGGGTTTTCCCCACCATCTGCTAGATCTTATCCAGACACCTCACCTGGAATTGAGGGCGTCTCATGCCTAGCGCCCCCTCATTCTCTCTCCAGAATCTCCTCCCCTGCCCCTACGGAGCCCCCTGCACTGGCCTCACACCTCCTTGCGGTTCCTTAGTCACGCCATGGGCTGTCCCAGTGCCAGGCCAAGAGCACAGCGTTTGTGGTCCCTCTGCCCTCGATGCCACCCCTCCCGCATGCCCTGACCACAGCTCTGATTTCCCTCCCCTGTGACACTTCCTCCGAGCACCCACGTTCCTCTGAACTGCATGTGCTGGCAATGAACTAACTCCATGGGTGCATGTGGGCATCCCCTGCTGGACTGACACTCCATGCCCCTTCCTGCTAGAATAAAGGCTGCCGAACCTTCTACTCAATGACTTAACACTCCTCATGATGGGATCCCAACTCCAGGTTCTTCCTAACCTGCTTTTACCTTTCGGCCTTTACCTTCCTCTCAAGGAAGCAGCGGAGGGGCCAACATTAGGGCTGCACACCTCTGCTTCTGAGGACACAATGGCTGCCGGCCCACGGATGTCAGGGACATGACTTGCCATGGCCAAGTGAGGCCAGAGGGGTGGCTGGGCTGCATCAGGAGGGAGCTTCGTGCTGGCCCCAGGCCACAGTAAGACAAGCAGGGCCTGGGGCAGTGACACAGGATCCCTAGAATGAGCCTAAACAGGTGGAAGAAGGCAACTCGGCATCCTGCACACCTGACAGCTTTCTAAAAATAGCAGGTGGGCCCCTGGCTCTGCTGGTTCGCCTGGGGGAGGGGCAGAGACTGGGGCTCATTCGGCCTCTGGGGAGCGAGGCAAGTCCTAGCAGGTTCCATGCCTTACTCTTCCCAGGCAGGGTGAAACCGGGCCCCCACCAAGCACAGGATGGGGGCCTGGGGCCTGCTCCTGCATTACCTCCCCCTTAGCTCTGTCCCACTGAATGGCCAGAAGGAACTGTCCCTTGGCTTCTGGTCATGCAGGAGAGAGAGGAAGGGAGACAGGGCAAGAGCATTTGCCAGCAAGCTCCGGGCACCATTTCTTCTTGGCCAAGGAAGCTGGGTACACAGACATCCTCCTCAAACCAAGGCACTGACGGCATCGAACAGAAATGTCACAGTCTGAAGCCACATGGTGTAGCGGAAAACAAGAAAAGAAGAAAGAAATTCTCTGGGCCAAACCCCAGAAATGTCCTCTGTCCCCCTGGTCCCGCAGGCTCAGGGACAGGCAGTGGGCAAGGAGACAAAGGGAAAGTTCTTCTCCGGGTGTGGGCCTGGCCTTAGTCTGTATTCTCAGTTCTCGAGGCTTCTCTGGCTTTTTCCTCCCTCCTACGCATCTAGACAGGAATACCTAGCTCCCAGCACCTTGAAGTCAGGTGTTTGGCCTGCCTTTCCAGCACCAGTGCCACGGCTGGACCTGGGGTGCTCAGCTGATTCGGGGACATCTTTGAAAAACAAATCTCATTCATTGAAAGTAACAGTACGTATTCTTATAAGCCAGAACATCAGCAAATTTTGGAGATCACTAAGTCATCCAGCTGAGAACCAACGTCTGAGAGAGTTTGCATAACAAAATTCTAGGCAGCAAAATTACTTCTAAGATCCCCATCAAATAGAAATGGCCTCCTTCCCCACATGGAAAATGCCTTCCAATTCGTTTGCTGAGAGGGAAGAAGACTGGGAGGCTTTTGTTTTCCTGTGATATTTTCATACCAAATGCATTCTGCTCACCATGAAGTCCTTCAGAAACTTTTGACTTTTAAATCCAGCTTTCTGGGGCCTTGGGAGGGACACACGCATAGCACTGGTGGTCCTAAAAAGGCTGGCAAGGCCAGCAAAGGAACGGGAACAGATGGAACCAGAGGGGTCCCCTCCACCGCCGGGTCCCTCTACCCGCCCCCTCCCTGAGTTGAAGGCCACAGATGCCTGCATGCATGTTCCTCCTCACTTGGGCTGAGCTGAGATCATGTTGCTGAAATGTGACACCGAGCCCACTGGCCTGCCAGCCGTGTGGCCACCCTGGCACCACTGCACGCGCGAGCCGCCCACCCGTGAGCCGTGAACATCCATCACCGTGACTCACAGCTGCTGCCCTCCTTCTCCCGCCGACGCCTCCTGGGAGTCCGGGGCAGGACGGAACAGTATCTCCCAGCCTGCGACTTCCCAGGCCTTCCTTAGCCCCTCCAAGCCAAACCTGGCCCAGCGGGTGCCTGTGCTGTTGCGGTCTCTTCTGCCCTGCCTGCCCGCTCTGGGTTTGATGTAATGGAAAGAGATGCGGATGAGGAGCTGGGCACTCGGGCCTGGGTGGCTCTGCCACTCCCTAGCACAGCACTGAGCTAGTCATCCCCCGATCTGGCATCGGCTTCCTCTTCTGAGAAATGGGAACACCCGAATCTTCTCTACCTACTGCACAGAGGTGTCATGGGGAGAAAAATCCTAGATGGGGAAGGCCTTTGGAAGAGCAAGGCGTGCTGGTAAAAAAAATCCATTCACATGACAGAGCGACGCTGGTGGTGTTTAGGCAAGCTCCCGAAAGACGCATGGAATCTTCTCTTTACGAGATAAGTACTTACTTCAAGGTTCCTCTTTCCTCTTTGGTAAAAGGAATTGTAGAAGCGTGCCAAGTGCAAGCAGTACAAACAGCAAATAATCACTTGGAAGAGAAGCTTGTTGAAATGAGTCTTTGCTGGGGACAAGGCCGGCTGGCAGGCTTGGCCTATAAATCATTGCTCCCTCGTCGGCTTATTGGCTCTTGCAAAGAGATGAACTCAGCTAGACTCTGACGTTTCTCAGTCCCTACGCCTGTGCCCTGCACACAGTAGGTATTTCCTCAATGTTTGTGGAACTGAATAATGGCAAAGGCCACTGGAAGTGTGAAGTGGAAAAGCTGTGTCCACTCAAATAGGAGCCTCACTCCACGAAGCCAAGGCAAGGGAAAACGCCCAAATCAGACGTGACCTCAGTCTGTAGCCAGAGCAGCAGTTCACGCCTGCCTGCCTTAGCTGAAAGGGATTTTGGGTGGGGGAAGCTGAGGGTGGCTAGAATTAACATACTTACTGTATTATGTTGCAGCAGTGCTAAGACTAAAATTTTAGGATTTTCTTAATGAGACTCCTGCATTCACTGGTTTTCCTTATCAGCACTGGCAAGAACCATAGTTTAGTATTTATGTCCTTTGCTTTAGAATGGAGGAAGGATCATAAGAGGCGTTGGAGAACTCGCTCTACAAAATGCCCCTGCTCCCTTTCTGCTCTCCCTGTGGCATGCGGGCCCACTGCCCCAGCCCACCCTGGGGTGGAACGTGCCGCTGCTCACCGGCACCCATGCGGCAAGCTTCCTGAGCTCCGGGTTTGCTGAACAAAATGCAGACTGGTGCTGGTAAGGGAACCAGGTTCTCAGAACCATCTACCCTTCCCACTAAATGCCCGTAAACACCCCGACCAGCAGGTGCGTCGGTTCTAACACTCAGTTCTCCAAAGACGGCTCTAACACCTGCTCACGTGGTCAGCTCCAGGGCGACTGCAATCAGGGCACGGAAAAAGTCGAGTCCACGCAAGTCCTCACATCTGCATGGCACTGATCACCTCTGCAGGGCTGGGCTTACTGTGTCAACTCTGTGGGGGCAGCAGGGGAAGAGCTGCACGTCCAGCTGATGGGTACACAGCGTGGCCTGGAGGTGGCAGATGACTTTAGGAAGAGTTGCCACTGGATGCAGGAATAAATGCTGGGGGTCCAGACTCAAGGCTCAGGTTGGAGGAGAAGAAACTCTCCCCAGAGACTGCTCCATGGGTTTCTCTTTGCGTTCTCAAGGCTACCAGCCTATTTTGTGGAAAGAGAACCCAAAAGACCCGCCTCACCATCCCACTCCACTTGGATGACTCTCCAACTTTGCAAAAAGCAATTTCTTTTCTGATCAGATTTCAAAAAGGTAAAAGGTCTTCCATCTGCCCAGAAATACGAATAAGCATCCTTCTTTGATCCCAAACATAACCAAAATTCAAAAAGCAATCAAAAGAGCCTTAGAGGCCAGGTGTGGTGGGTCACACCTGTAATTCCAGCACTTTGGGAGGCTGAGGTCGGCAGATCACTTGAGCTCAGGAGTTTGAGACCAGCCTGGCCAACATGGAGAAACCCTATCTCTACTAAAAATACAAAAATTAGCCAGGCATGGTGGCGCATGCCTGTAGTCCCAGCTACTTGGAGGCTGAGGCGGGAGAATTGCTTGAGCCTGGGAGGCGGAGAGGTTGCTGTAAGCTGAGGTCGTGCCACTGCACTCCAGCCTGGGCAACACCCCATCTCAAAAAAAAAAAGCCTTCGAATAAACACACTGAATCTTGGTGTTCACAGACAAGCCCCGGCATCCTTGTTCATAGCCTATGGATGCTTCCTTTGCAAACAATTCTAACACGCAGGTCCACACAGGCGTGTGCCACCTCACCTGGCACTCTGCCCTAGGGAGACATCAACAGATGCCAGGGGGGAGGCAGAGAGGAGTGGCCGCTGAGCCTGAGGATGTTGGAAGAGCTCACAACTGACCAGCTGGCTCGATGCGGCGCATGGGCCTGGGGGCAGCCCGCATCTGCAGCTTCCGTGTACCAGGGAGAAGGTCCTGACTCTGAAACCCTGTGTGAAGTCAGAGCATTGGTCCTGCTAGAGATTTCTCACATGGTTGAGGGGAAATAAAGTCTACCTGCACACTTCCAGTGCATGAACCTCACCTCCAAGGGCACTGCATAGGAGCCCCCTGCCCTTCCTCCTGCAGGCAGAGCTGGCTAGGAGGGCTTTGACCCAGAGCCTTCCCTGGGAGTCCTTCTGCATGGCCAAAAAGAAGATCCTTGGAGGAAGCTCCTTGAAGCAGTCCCCTCCCAGGTTACCTCCTGCCCATATCCCATACCACGTGGCAGGCAGGGGGAGGATAGATGGATACAGGAATATCCATCATCGACTCTACCAATTCCAGGCATCTGGTGATGTACGTAGCTTAGGGTAAGGTAAAAAAAAAAGAAATCTGAGACAATGGAAATACTCATGGGGGGGGGGGTCTCTGTAAAATGAAGGCAGTAATCAGAATTTGTATATGGAAAAAGAAGACAATTGTGGAAACTATGCATTCTGAACTCTGGTTTATGATAATGTAACATTTCCAGCAATAATATTCGGGAAGGAAAGACAGAGGAAAATGAACTGAACTTTATTCGGGGATCTCATTAGGATGACTGTGGTTCCTTTTGTTAAAATACTGAAATTTTTATAATGAGATTTGTGTTGTACTAAGAAGAACTATATGAAAGAGTGAACTTAAAGCATGGGAAACTTTCATCTGCTGTGAAACAGAAGTTTCTTTCCTTCAAGTGTTGGGGGTATGTAAATAGTCCACTGAAAGAAAAGACTTGGATAAATAATCATCTGCGCCTGTCCTTCTCAATGGGCTCTGACAGTGCCATGGTCTCAGGGCTCAGGAAGCAGAGGTCATGGCAGTGACCTGACCTTGGCCTCCAGCAAGGGGTGGGAAATTCCAGTAGCTCCACTCCTTGGATTCCAACACAAGCAAACACAGCCAGCTTTGTTCTTCCTCTCCTCCATCACCCCTGCTGGGAAGGCTTTGCTTTTGTTTGAAGTAGTCAATGAATCACAGAAAAGTTCTGAAAGCCCCTCCAGGCTCCTTTCCCTCCAGCCCTCCCTTGGTGCAGATCAGACACCCGAGGCCCTGGAAGGCTCAGGCATCTGCCTTGGAGCCGTGAAAGTGCAGAGGCCAAGCCCAGCAGAATTAACACAATGAACACCCCTGCCCTGTGCCCCGTTTTGAGGGGGATTTGGCCTTTCCTGGGCTGCTGTCTACTTGATAGAGGGTTTCACCCTCCCCTGGGGTGGTCACTAACCACCTTCAATGAGACTGGGAAGTCTTTAGCCCTGTTCTTCTCTCTCTGTGACTCCCTGACCTGGCTTCTCTCCTGCATGGGTGACACCAGTGAAAGGAAAATAACTTGGGGGCCTCCAAAATCACTAAGAAAAACTCAAGCTGGAAAGTGCTTAGGGCAAACCTGCCTCCCATTCTATTCAAAGTTATCCCTCTGCTCACTGAGATAGATGCACATCTGATTGCCTTCTTTGGAAAGGCTAATCAGAAGCTCAAAACAATGCAACTTTGTATCTCATCTATGGGGACCTGGAAGCTCCCTCCCCACTTAGAGTCTTCCTGCCTTTGCTTCAAGTTGTCCCACCTTTCCAGACAGAACCAATGTAATTCTTACATATGTTGACTGACACCTCAAGTCTCCCTAAGATGGATAAAACCAAGCTGTGCCCGACCACCTCCGGCACATGTCATCAGGACTTCCTGAGGCTGTGTCACAGGTGCGTCCTCAATCTTGGCAAAATACACTTTCTAAATTAACTGAGAACTGTCTCAGATGTTGTGGGTTCACATACCCAAGGGTGGTTCATATCGACACTCCCTCTGCTGACAGTACCCAAATAGGGCAACACCCTGGTCCTGGGCCCAAGCCTGGTTCTGTTGCGGGGCTGTCCGGAGTTGGTGGGTGTGGCAGCAGCTGTCTAGAGGCCTTGGCACACTGGCCACGGGGAGTCATCGGATGCCATGGGAAGCAGAATTCTGGGCCTGAGCTAGCAGGTGAGAATGCCAGGGGTGGGAGGGAGCCTGGGGGAGGAGGGGAGGGTGGGGTCCAGGGACCCTGGGGGATTGCCAAGGCTGACAAGGTAGGAGCTGCATTTGGCTGGAAGAAGTCCTGGGTGGATGGCTGGGTAGTGGACAGGTCCAAGCCTGACAGTAGAGGGTGGGTGTCAGTTTACCTTGGGAGGCTGTCCCCACTTGGTGGCTCTAGCTTGTGACACAGCCTCTGGGCACAGACCCGACAGAGGCTTGAGATTGGAAAGTGCATTTTCGGGCAAGGTCTGTGCAGGACTCCCAGAGAGGAGCGGGCTCTCCGCATGCCACCTGGCCTGGCCCTCGCTAGGCCCGCAGGGCAGGCCCTTTCCCTGGGTTAAGGATTGCCTGGGGGAAGTCACTAATAAAAAGAAAGCATTTTTCCAAGAGAGCAAAGGAGGCTGAACACTGTGGCTGCTTCTGATGCCGGCTCAGGACATCCGGAGCCGCTGTCCTGGAGGATGGTCACCTAATTCGTGCTATGGGGACAGGAGAAAGGAAAGGGACAGCTGTGGGTAGCTCAGAGCTAGGAGTGACTGTGGAGGGCAGGGGATGGCCGGGGCCCTGGACCAGGTGCCTGTGTTGGCGTGTGCACTGTGGACCAGGCCCGGGGGAGTGGGGCTGAGCACACGCGGTACCTGGTTGGGGGGGTTCAGGTATCCTGGGTACTGGCCAGGGAGTGCTAAGGTGTAGGACACAGCACTCCAGGAGGGACAGCACCCACCAGCACACACCAGCATGGAGAAGGTGCACAGAGGCTTCCTGGAGGAGACAGCTGGGGCCTCTTTTCCAGGCCCAGGAAGTAGTGAAAGCACAGGCCCAAATGGGGCTCAGCAGACAGGGAAGTGAGGGCCTGAGAGCCATGAGCATCCCCTGGAGGAAGGGACGCTCCTCCCTCTCTTTGCACCAGGCTCTTGCTCCCTAATCCCCAGTGGCCCAAACACTTGCCCTCCCAGAGGACCACTGGGTTCTCTCACTAGTCAACGGGGAGGCTCCAACTCTTAACATGGTTACTTCTAAGCAAGGAAAATAACAGGTCGCAGTGAAAACTGCTTGAGACTGTTAGGCAACATTTACAGGGTCAGGGTCCTGTGGGAAAAGGAGCTATAGGCCCAAGTCTCACGTTTCCTCCAGGCTGGACCCCCACAGAGGCGCTGGGGAAGCTGGCCTCAGCCCACTGGACCTGTCTGCTTTCCCAGAACAAGGATAATTCCAGGGTTTACTCTAATTATGACTTCTATGCTCCCCTTTCTTGAGCATTTACGATGAGCGACACACTATCTCATTTAATCCGCACAGTCACCCTGGGAGTTCTTATCCTCCCCATTTTGAAGATGAGAATACTGAGGCACAGAAGTAAAACATGACTTGTCCAGGAGGGTCTGAGGGAAACAAAAGTAACCAATTCCCTCTCCACCTCACTGACCCCACAAGGCTCAAAGAATGAAAGGCCAAAGTATCTGAGAGGCAAGAAGACACTGCAGCAAAGTGACTTTCAAGTGGTAGGAACGGGCCCAGCCAGTTTTCTATCATAGGAGGCTGCTGAGCAAATCTGGCCTAGTAGCAGAGACCTCTGGTCAGCCATCCATTCAGCAGGCGTGGCCTCCAGTGACACATGGAGACCCGGAAGTGAATCCCTTTAGGAGAAAAATGGGAAACACGAGACAGCCCGGTATCCACTCTGCACCTGCATGCTAAGAAGATGGGAAAAGATTCCAGAAAGGCCTGAATTTCAAATGGTATATTAGTTACGGTTTTTTTTTTGTTTTTTTTTTTTTGAGGCAGAGTCTTGTTCTGTTGCCAGGCTGAAGTACAATGGCGCGATCTCTGCTCACTGCAACTCCCGTTTCCTGGGTTCAAGTGATTCTCCTGCCTCAGCCTCCCCGGTAGCTGGGATTACAGGCACCCACGCCCAGCTAATTTATGTATTTTTAGTAAAGACAGGGTTTCACCATGTTGGCCAGGATGGTCTTGATATCCTGACCGCATGATCTGCCTGCCTCGGCCTCCCGAAGTGCTGGATTACAGGCTTAAGCCACTGCACCTGGCCTAGTTAGTTCCTTTAAAAAGTTTCTGTCAAATGGTTTCTGCTTCTAAGTTTAAAGACAAAAGAGCTCGGCAGATGGATGGCAGACCCCTGGGTTGGAGAAGAGCGACAGAGAGGACGCACCTCTGCCTTCCACGTCCACAGCGGGCACAGAAAGACAGGGCTTTCTGCACGAAACCTCTCCCTGGACTTTGCAGGCTCCGCACCACGAAGCAGCTGACACACGGGGGGCTCTGCACTTTCCCTGTGACAGGCAGGCTCTGGACCTGGGCTCCTGCTCCCAGGCACATCCGTCACCAGCCTGACGGAGCCCAAGCTGCCGCCCCTGCCCTCGAGCCCCACCCTCCACGGTCTTAAGAGACCCAGGCTGGCGGGACACCACACACAAGACTGGGTTCTACTCCGAGCCCCTGCCCTCCTGCTCACCCCAGATCAGACCCGGAGGCTTTGTAAGCTGGGATCTGTTCACTCATTCCTCTGTGGCCTCCCCAGTGCGAGGGCAGGCATGGATGGGGGCCCTGGAGGACCTGCTGAATGGCCAAGTGGCCCGAGGGTCCACTTCCCAGGCCCTTGCCTATGAGCTGCTTGAATTCCAAGAAATCTGCCAGGAAGTCAGCCGTTTGTAACTCCAAATGTATTTTCCTGTAGAGACAAAGCCATCAATGGCCATGGGGCTACCCAGCTAGACCCCAGAGGCTGGTATCATCATCATCTAGCTTGCTGAGCCCTGGCACAAAAGCCTGAATCACATGCCTTGTCCCTGGAGGATCTGCCGTGTGCATGGGAAGAGGAAGAGAAAGGAGTGTGTCCATTTTATTTCTCAGTGCTGGGGGCAAGCGTGGCTAGTGTGGCACTCCCACATGTGTGCCTGTGTGTATTAAAGGGAGGTTTGTTAAAATAAACAAATCTGGAAATCATGACCTTTGGCCTTGAGCAGTGCAAGTGCTGGGCTGTGTGCAGGGTACTGCCTTCAAACTGCTGCTCCTGGTCCGCCCTTCCCAGCCCCGGGCCCAGCAGGTGACTGTGGTCCCAGTAGCAAGGGTCTTCAGTAAGTGGAACCCTGCCTTAGCTTCTCTCCCTACTTCCTTTACTGCTCAGCCAGCCAGGGTGGGCAGGGAAGAAGGGATCCACATTTCTCACTGAAACTCAAGTCCGGGAGCCTCAGAGAACCCTTCAAAGCTCTAGGAGGGAAAGGAGACCCTGCTGTCCAGGTCAGTGTCTAATTAATGCCAGGGCTTGGGCAAAGTGACCAGTAGACTATAGCTTTAGAAGCACAAAGTTGATTCATTCATCTCTTTAATAAAGCATGCTTGAGTAGCTTGATAGCTATCCTTTGTGGGGATAGCTATCAGTCAGCGTGGCAGACCAGGCTCCTTCTGTGCCGACTAACTCACTCATGGAGCCGCCAAGGAGGAGCAGCCACTGCTCAGATGCCATGGGGGCTGCAGCTCCACAGGTCTAGTCCTTGCGGTTTCTTTGGGGAGCTGTCTATGAACCTGGTCTAAGTTGACACACAATTGTGTATTAACACGACTCGGTGCTCTCTGTACTTTATGTCCCATTTGAGCATTCGTGCCAGTTCCATTTAGATGCTCGTTTACAGGAACATGGGCCAGGCATGGGGGACGTTCAGACAGACAACACAGTATTCCTGCCTTTAAGGGCAGACCTTTACAGTTTGTTATAATTGTAACAAGAGTTATTACACAGAAAAACACAGGAGCTGTGGAAACAGAGATGGGGGGCCCCCCAAGGCCCATGGGCACAGCTGGAAAAGACTTCCTGGAGGAGAGAGTGCCTGAGCTGAGTCTCTGAAGGGAAGCCAGATGAAGAAGGGGTAGGGATATTCTAGGTGGAGAAAGCACCTTAATAATGAAAGTGGAGATAGGAAACCACATGTATGTTGTGCTCAGGAACCGGGAGGGGCTTGGGGTAAATAAGCAGGTGGAGGAGTAGAGGTTGTGGGAGGCTAAGACTTGACCCTGAACACCAGGAACTAGAGTGCAAGGGGATATGGGGGGCTGTATAGGCTGTTCAGAGGTGGTCCCATTGATAAGGTCCCCCCCTCCGGCTGTGGTGGTAGAAATTTGAAGAGGGATAATTTGGAGAAATATCCAGAAAGTGATTTGGGTTAGAGCTGGCAGACCATCAAGTTCATTAATTCATTCAACAAACAGTTCCCAGGTGTCTCTGTATGCTGGGCTAGCGTTGGGTCGAGAGAAAAAGACATGTCTCAGATGAACCCCAGCTTTTAGGCTTGAGAGGCTGGGGGAATGGTGGTGACATTCTACTGAGATTGAGAACACAAGAGGAGGAAGAAGTTCAGGGAAGTCGCTATTAGAAGTGCAGGAACTGGAAGGATGGGTGAGTTTCACACAGGTGAAATAGAAAAGAGCATTCCAGGTAGTAGGACCAACTAAGTCAAAGCAGCACGGACAGATGGAGCGTGGTCTATTTTCATGAAAGAGGAACTAGACCCTCTTCTTCGAGTCCAGAGGTTTTGAATTAGGAGAATGACAGATCACCACACCCAGACACGCTGCCGTTCTTCCTAATGGTGCCTCCAAGAAATCAAGCAACGTCGTCCATTTCCTGACTGATGGCAGGATCCAGGCAACGCAGTCAAGTGGCTGCTTCTCAAATTTGCAGACAGAGGCGCCAAAGAATTCTGCCATCAGCTGTTCCTAGACCCCTGCTGCTAGCCCTCACCTACGAAGCCCAGCCAGGACACTCGTCAGGATGGGGGAGAATGAGGAAGAAACGTGCAGGAGAGACCAAGGCAATTTCCAGGAAAACCATCAGCCCAGCTTCCCGTGGGGCCCGCAGCAGCCCACCCACCTGGTGCTCTGCACCCTGAGGCCACTCACATGCTCTCTGATCTGGGGCACTGCAGCTCTAAGGTCCCTTCTTCTTGCCCCCTCCTGCCCAGGTCTGCAGTGGAGCCCTGAGGGTTCCAAGAACTGGAAAGTGGGAAGCCTGCTGCCCGGCTCCTCAGAGGAAAAACAGGCAGTTGCATTCCAAGCTCCTTGGAGGCTCCTCAACCTCACTCCCTGGCAGCATAATTACAGATGCCTCCCCCCTTACAAACCCTGCCTATGCGCTGCATAAAGGAATACAATTTCTGGCTGTCCAAATTACAAGAGACCATAATGCGCAAAAGCAATAAACACAGGTTCGAACAGCAATCAGATGCCACTTATCGTAAACAATGGTTTTCGTGATTTATTGCGTTTGAAGCAGGTTCAGCATTACTCCTTAGAAGATTTGGTTATTCTTGTTTTCAAGCAGAGTTGCCGACAGCCAGCTGACGTCAGACAAAATTGCCGAAGTGCAGCAGATTTAAAAAATAAGGCCGAAGTGTCGTTAAAATAATAACCATAGAAAATTTGAGGTGGCTGCAGGCTGACGTGGAAAGTCTAAAGACGGAGCCGTTTGGGGTATTTAGGCCCTCTTGCTAAAGCCCACACCTCCTCGGTGGGTCCTGCACCCAGTGCATCCTTGATCCTAATGCCCAGCACTTCCGATCCCTCCCTCTGCCCTCCTGTGCCCTCAGTGACGTGGGAAGGAGGAGGAGACTCGTAACCAGCTGACAATCCTGACGGTTTGGATTAACACATCAAGCAGTTCAACTTACCTGCTCAGGCCTTACTTAGTAGTCAGGTCCTGGGAGAATGTAGCAAAGTCAAGTTCAAACAATGCATCTGAGCCAAGAGTTTGGTAATGATCATCCAAAATGAAACCTGTCTGGTTCTAGCACGAGTGGTCCCTGTTCTCCTGGACCCCGACCACCCTGACAGAGGGCATGGCTCAGAAAGCAAGGAGGATTTCTGAAGGCAGGCATTTTCCAGCTCAGAGGAAGCCTCGGATCCCATATGGTAATTCAGGGACTCCAGAAAGAGGCACCTCTGCCTCAACTGGGGAGCTCTGCCTTTATTCATCGTCTCTGGCTGATTTCTATAAGATTGTTTAGGAAAAAAGGAACTGGATTGCAGGACTAGTCCCAAAACAGGAGTCAGCAAGTTCCGCCTCTCTGACCTTTTCCCTCCTCCCCAAATGTAACATTTCCCTGTGATTTTTAAAAGTGGAGGCACAAGGATGAACCCACTCCAAGTGGTGCTACAGGGAGACCCTTTGAGAAGCATCATGCTCTCAGGAGGTGTGGCCCTCTCCCCTCTTGGGGGTCACCACGTGTGAAGCCCACCAAGGATGGCCGATAGTGGTCTCCTCAAGCCCCCTGAGCCACCTCCCACGGCCCATGGCCTGTGTGCCCCCAGGGACTTGGTTTGAAGGGACACGTCCCACTGTGAGGCCAAGTCCCCACAGCAGCCACAGAGAAGTACGACATGTTGTCACCTGAGTGGACTGTTAGTGCCTGGAATCTCCAGGGCCTGGAAAAGACACCCTTTAACCAACAGACAGCCCCCGCCAGACAGAAGCGCACACACAGCCCTGCACTGGCGGATGCTTCATTTCAGTCTGGGAGGCGAAGCTCTCCGTTCTTAGCTTGGAGCAGAGAGCAGAAAAATCACTGAGCTATATAGATCACGATAAGGAAAATGGATTTGTTAGTGACTACCCAGTCCTCAGAGAACAACTGTGATATCTTGTTTGAAGTAAATTCGCAGAACATCACTCATCCGGGTGGAAAAAACCATACTGATCGCTAACATTTATTGCATACTTATATTCCAGGTACTATTCTAAACTTCTTTTATAATTAGCTTAATCCTTGCAGTAACACAAAGTGATAGGTATTTTTAGTATCCTGATCTTAAAGACAGGAAACTGAGGCTCAGAGAAGTTAGGTCATTGCCGAGGTCACCCAGCCAATAAGTGGAAGTGCAGTTCCAGAGCCTGCCGCATCCGCTGTGGGTTCTGGCATGGCCATGCGTGTTGTTTTCCACGGAGAGCCCTGACGTATTTCTCTCCGTGAGGCCTCCTGTCAATCTCTGTTGGCTAGGATCAATATGTGTATAGGAAGACAGGTGGGGCGAATACTACTTAAAACATCAACACTCACTTGCTGGAGTCAGAAATCGCCAGCAGCACGAGTTGTTCCCAGGCTGAGTCCCCCCCGACCCCGACCAGCCACACACCTCCCGCCTAAGAGATAAAGTCACTGCAGCCACGAACCGACACAACATCCGAAACCCTGAAGCCAGCAAACCTTTGTTGAATGTCAGTGTGTCAGGCACCGATATCACCTCCCCAGACAGCAAACAGGAATTCCAGAAAAAAACAAAAATTTGTTTTTTGATAAAGACAAAAGTGATACACTGCTCAAAGATACTCTCAACGCTGAGATATGTTTTTATCCAGATCCTCGTATCTCCCAGTCTCCCTGTCCTCACATGCAGCTAACCCTCAGCCTTGAATCATCTCTGTGCAGAGGAAGACGTGAGAAACACCACCTTCCAGGGTCTGCTTCCCTAACCCTCCCCACTCCATGGGGACCCACCTTCCTTCTCCAAGCTACTGAGGCACTTTTTGGTCCTTGCCCTCTGTCTGGCCGGTGACTGGATTATTATACTGCATGACACTCTCTGACTGTCTGGTGCAGGTCTTGATTCTTCGGCTTGGGAGCTCCTTGAAGGTGAGGCTGTGCTGCATCCTTTGCTTACCCATGCGGCAGCACTTCAGGGAACACCCCTGGGAGTCACCTGGGGAGTTTATTTCAATGTCAAATCCTGGGCCACGCTCCTAAAGATTTCAACTCAGTGTCTCAGGAGTTCACATTTTAATCAAATGCCCTAGAAGCTTCTGATGCCAGCGGTCTGAGAGCCCTCAGAAGGACCGACCCTCCCAACAGCTTCATCTTGGACTTCTAAGCTCCAGGATTGTGAGAAAATAAATTTCTGTAGTTTAAGCCACACCCTGTCTGTGCTACCTTGTTACGGTGGCCCTAGCAAACTAATACAGCATCCACGGCAGATATTTTGCAAATGTGTTTTTTTGTCTAAACTCATCTTGGCCAAACTGTTTGACTGCCTTGAATTCTTCACCAGAGTATTCCTACCCCAGGGTAGTAAGCTGCTGTCTCCCAGAAGCCTGCCAGCCCTGACTCAGCCGCCTGGCACTGGGGCGTTTGATGGCTTGAGTAGGCATCTCTCCCAACTCTACACCTGCCCAGCCATGGGATCCAGCCACCACTTGTCTCCCTGAGGTTGGCAGCCGCCCTCTCCCCGGAGCTCCAACCTCTTACCATTGTCACCAGCCACTCACTAAGTTCTGCTCTCTGGGCCAGATGTCACCCAGCTCCTGCTCCCTCCCTCTCTCCCAGATAAGCCAGGCATGATCACCTGTAAGGCCTGGCTGGTGACCACTGGGGGGGCCTGTGGGTAGAACCTCAGGAAGGGGGCAGCTCTGCTTGTCCCTGCCCGTGTTTAGGGGATGGGCAGACCCACAGCAGAGCCTGTTGAGGCTGTGCTCACAGAGACGGCTCACCATCACCCTCACCATGGCTCGGGGGGGCCCATCCAGCAGGCGATAGAAGGATCAGGGGCTCACAGCCAGAGCTGAGCTAAGGGAGGGGGTCCTGGGACTCTAGCCCTAGAAACTGGATACTAAGCAAGGGGGTAGCTCAGCCACGGACCTCAGCGGCCCCGGTGCCTCCTGTCATGCTTCTTGGTCAAATCTCCCCTATCTTCTAGACATTTTCTGTTGCTCTCCAATCCATCCCCTGCCGTAACCACTAGAAATAAGCTCTTCTGAGGGCAAGATTTCAGTGAACTTCCATGTCACCGAGCACGTGGCCTCATGTCGAATCAAGGGTCTTTAGGATGCTCTCAGCTCCACCTCCGTCTCATTTCCTCCTCTCTTTGATCCTGTTTTCTCCCTGGGGTATGGGTGACTGTGTAGCCAGTGTGATTAACTCCGCCGGGACTATAATCTCAGGGAGGAATGGAATGGAAATCATTTTTGGAATATAAATCAAATAGAATTTCAGTTGAAGTTATTTAAAAGAAACTAATTGACTTGTACTCGCCACAATACACTGATAAGAGTTCATTGCCAGGTCCGTCAGGAGGAATGAAAAAACAGTTAATAAAATTCAGCTGTCAAAAGCGCCTCTCCAGAGGCCTCCCGCCGCCCCCCGGGTCACAGCGGCTGGAGTGCACTAGTTTGCAGAGGCCAAGCTCAGGCTTTGCTGTATTTTTCTCTGGTGTGGGATTACTTGAGTTTTAATACTATAAGATTCTTAGGGCTGAGACTTTTTCCCAAGCTGCTTTGTATTTCCGTATTGTACCCTGTACATATTAAATCACAACCGAAGGATGTCAGAGAGATAAGACTGTTTCTGCATTCAGTAATTCATTTTTTTTCATTTGAAAGGCCTCCTAAAGGGATATTTCTCCTCCCACTTATTGACTGTAATGACCTTAAAGAGAAGGGAGGGGTGATACTTAATTAAAGATATCATCCTCACTCTCCCAGATCCACGGACAAGAATAAGTTACGAACGTACACACACATACACACACACACACACACACACACACACACACAGAGTAAGGCAAGGGAAGGACAGACTCTCCACACTGCAGTCCACTGAAGACCCTGGACACGGCAGCCAGCCCCATCACCCTACCCACATGACAGCACTTCCCAGCCTCCGTGGGTGTCATTTGCCATTCTTGTAAGAGATGAGAGTCCTTGCAGGGCAGAAGCAGAAATAACCCTGGATCCCCAGGTCTCCACCAGCTGCAGTCTTCCCAGGAGCCTGGAGAAGCTGCTCCCGCCCTGAGCCCTTTTCTTGCATAGAATATCTGGAGCATCCACCATCACATGTTCCAGGCTTATAAAGGAACTGATGGACCTTTTATTTAATTTCTATACCATCCTAGGCACTACGAAGCAGTAACCTATTTGGCTCTCATGACAGGTACAGAGGTACTGTTTTTCTCACCCAAATCTTATACGAATGAGGGAACGGAGGCACAGAGAGTTTAAGTCATTTGCCCACAGTCACACAGTAAGTGGTCACACAGTAAGAGCCTGGACTGAAACCACCCAGTCTAGCTCCAGATTCTCTGCTTTCTCCATGACAAGGAAGCTGCCTTTTGTTGTGCTAGGCTGTGCTTTATGTTAAATGTCCCTGCAATCAGTGATCGATGCTGGGAGCTGGTTTGCTGAATTGCTTGTATTGAGTCCACAGGCTGTGGGAACCCAGGGTAGGGTCCCACCCAAGGAGTCTGCACAGAACAGACACACAGGCATCTTATCAAGGCTTTGGGTTTTGTCTGCAAGATGGGAGTATCCTGTGGCCGAGATATCGTGGCAAACTGCAGCCTCCAGTTCTTCTAAAACCTCGATGCTCCCCCATCAAGAGGCAGAGCCTAATTCCCTCCTCTTCAATCTATGTGGACTTGTGATTCACTTGTAACTGATAGAAGGGAGCACAGGTGTGGTTCTGAGGCTAAGTCCTCAAAGGCAGTGCTGCTCCCACCTGTTAGCTGGGACCCCTCCTCATGGCTCTGAGCTTCTGCATGAGCAGAAAGCCCAGTGGAGGTCCGAATGGGCAGCATTACTACCAGCCACCTGAGTGAAGATGCTTTGGAGGCTCTCCAACCCCTGCAGGTGGACCACGCAACCTGTGAGCATTCCCAGCTGAGGTCCCACACACTGAGGACAAGCTCTCCCCATCGTGTTCTGTCTGAAGTCCTGGCCCACATAATCTGTGAGAGTAACAAGACGGTTGCTTACACCTCCAGGTTTCGGGAGGCTTGTCACACAGCAACAGGACTGGGATGGGTGTTGAGCCCCACAGTCTTTTGGCTGCCTGCCACTGCACTTCCTTCCTGTCCTCAGCATTGGGTCGGGGCTTCAGGCCCAGGGCCCTGCTGAGAGGCTGAGAATAGGGGCCTGGTGGACAGGATGGACAGAGGGACAGACAGACGGCACCGCAGGAACAAACATGCTGCTCTGGATGAATTTCCAAACTGCTCCCGGAGATGCACATCCTGGGTCCCCAAACTAGGCTTGAGTCAAGGGAAGGGTGAAGTTGCACTCAAGAGCAGACGTTAAACGTTTGGACTTCGAGAATGTAGCCTCTGCCCGGAGGTGCTACAAAGTCAGGGTAGCTGAGACCAGGTGCTAGGATATCCCCCAAAGCCAGTTGTTGTTGTTGCTCTTGTGACTGTCATTAGGAGAGGCAGCAAGAGAGGGAAGGACGGAAGGACACCCATGCACTGTCACGCTGCTTGGAGACTGGGCTGGCACAGAGCCTGTTTGAGGTGAAGATAAGAAATGGGTAATCCTATTATCTGGTGGGTCAGCACACACATACAGGGCCCTGACATGGGCCCTGCTCCCGCGTTCATTTTCTTTCTCACCTTAACCATTCTGCAAGTCCCTGCTAGTTATTCTCCTGCCTCTCATGTTACACGATCTGGATGCTCACGGTGCTTACAGGTGTGTGGGTCCCAGCACCAGGAAGGCTATGATGGCATGTACAGGAGTCAGCGTGCCCACCAAGAGCTGGAAACACCGTGCAGCTCCACCTAGGCAGTGACGTGGAGCCGAGGAAAGGTGGCCGCCTTCACAGCTTTGCTCAGTACCGCAGGGTCGGCCCCATTCTAGCTCAGGTCACAGCTTTTCTGCACTCTTTAAAAAGACGCTAAAGGCTCTGAGCGTGGAAGGTTCTCTGGCGTAAGTTCAGCATTCTTCTCCCTTTCCTAAATCCCACTTTGGGAAGGCTGTGCAGCTCTGGAAGGGAGACTTCTACCCCACCCCGTAGGTGCTAGGGATTTTGACGCGCCACAGAGCTGGATGCAGAGGGCAGGATCGTGGTTCTTCTGAGGAGTCATGCTGTTCAGGTTTGCACTCCTGGGAGCTTCGATGGTGTCCCCTACATGGCTGGAACCACGAAAGGAGGAGCCGGTGGTTCCTGGAGGAGACGCGATGGCTGTTGAGCCAGATGGTCCTGTGATGTAATGCTCTGGTGTAATGAGCTCCCCGCTGCTCCCCGTGGCTGTGGCTGCAGCCCCTTTAAATGTCCTAGTGTGAGTTCAGCAGCCACAAAGAGGAAGGAAACACTCTTGAGTATCCCACTTAGGCCAGAGTGGTCAAAAAGGGAGGAGCTAGGGTCCTTGTCCCTGACAAGGCAGTAGAGTAACAACAATTAATAAGAGGCCCCTACAGGAGCGGTGGCTGTTGGGCGATAAGGATTGGGTTGAAAGGCCCTTCCCTGTGCAGAGATTCTCTCCCCAGTGGCAAGCTGCAGGGCCTGGCGCTGTTATGAGCGAAGGTCTTAGTTCCCGGCAGAGGTGGCTGGCAATGGGTCTCTATCAAGTCTGTGGGAGAACGGTCAGGACATCAGCCTTCCTGGGCCTTCAACTTCGCGAAGATAAGCTGCTCTGCTGTCTAGCGATGACCCGTGAACAAAGGCAAGCTGTCCAGCCTGCTGCAACATGAACCAAATCATGCCCATCTGGAATACGTCTGGGCCCGTCCGCCACTCCCAGGGAAGTGTGCCTATTTTCTCAGCATTTTCTTAAACGAAGATGAAAGGATTCCAGGGGTTCTCAAGCCCAGAGTGCTCCTGTTGCTGCAGAGTGGCCGGTAATGAAGCCATTCCCCAGGCCCAGTGTGGTCCTTGTGGTCAGCCACTGGGCTGCGTGACGGGGGGAGCCTGACCTCATTAGCTGCCTGGCATTGGCAGTGACAGACGGAACATCCTCTTCCTCAGAGACCCCCAGGCCCTCAGGTGGTTCTTGAACTCGGTCAGGTGTCCTCTGAACCCACCCTCTAGGGGAAGCGCTGGGGGGACGTTTACGATGTAAACCCAGAGCACGTGCAAGTTCCAGTCCCCCGCCATTCTCTGGCCTCTCTTCCACATGACACTGGTATGGGTGCCTTTTGAGCATGCTCCTTCCGGTCACCAAAGTCAGTCTAGGAGGAGCTTCCATGTGTTCTCTGAAACTTTCTGCAGGTGGTTCTCCAGGGGTATTTGGGAGGACTTCTCTTCTGGACAAGCGAGCTCTGGCAAGAAACCTGAGTGGGGGTTTTAAGAGCCTGTTGAGGTGCAGGGATGGGGCAGCCACGCTTGTGGCCACCCAGACAACCCAACCAGAGTCCACCTTAAGAGGCAGAGGGATGAAGCCACATGAGGACAAAAGGATGGGCAGGACCGGAGGGGAGAAGCGGCATACCTGGGGCCACGCTGCCCCTGCAAGAGGGGAAGGAGCTGTGCAGAGCGCTGGAGAGGGGCCTGAGCAGTGTCCATCAAGGTCCCAGACCGGGACAGCCTCCGTGTACATGCCTCGAGAGGACACCTCTGTGGAGGTGGGGGAGCAGCTGCTGGGGGCCAGGGGACCACTTGCCAGGACAAGGCCTGTGTCCTCTGATACTCTGCCTCACAGGGCTCTTGGTTCTCCCCTCAGTACCTGGGCCTCTATTTCTCCATCTGCAAAGGTGCCTAGCAGAGAAAGTGAGGGACCGCAGTGAACGTCACTTAACCTCGAAGGGAGAGACACTGTCAAATATAGTGTACAAAAGGCCAAACGCGAAAGAAGACGGAGCATTCTGGTAGAGGGGAGGAGAGAATTTAAGGGTTTTTGTCCCCAGCGGGAAGGTGAGAGGCAAAAGGATGCTCTGAAATGACCGTTGACCTCGTGGCAGCAGGTGGGCAGATCAAAGCTGCCCAGTGCCTGCCCTGTGGAGGCGTCGGTTGGCTGTCTGGGAGGAGCTGGGTCACCAGGGCCACCGGCCGGGCTTGGTGGCTTGAGGAGGAGAGGCCTGGGCACACCTACCAGCCAGACCTGTGGACCACAGGCTGGGCACACAAGGCCCCTGAGTAGACAAGAGGGGAATGCCATGGCTCCTGCCTTGTGCCCGCCACATGCTGGCTTGAGGACAGCCAGCCCCAGAGGGTCAGAATCACTGAGTCCAATCTGAGCCCAGCCCCGGTGCTAGAACCTTGCTCCAGCTCCTTTTTCTGGCCCAGCTAGTGCCTACCCCCTTCCAGTACCAGCTGCAAACAGGAGCCAATAACCCCCTTTCAGGGAAGGCTGGGCCTCTTTCCCTGCCTGCTGTGCCCCCTCCCCCTAGCCTCCCTAACGGGAAACACTGAGACTTAACCATGGAAACCCTAGGGAGGCCCCGGGGCTCCAGACAGCCGCCTTTGCTGCCCAGAGGCGAAGTCTTGCCTGGAGCTCCAGGCCCCTGACCCCATGGGCAGTGGGGCACCTGTGCAGACCTCCCTGCCTGCAGCTCCTCTTAGTGTCTAGAAGTAGACCCTACCCCACCCCTGAAAACTCCAGAACATTAAGGCTGGTGGGCGATCAGAGCTCTCACCCTCTGCTTGAACTTTTTCCAAATAAGTGAATGTTCTAGATCTCCGACATTTGTCTCTTTAAGCACCAAATATTCATTTTACAAAATTCTAATCATTTATTTTGCTTGAGCACACTTCTGAAATGTAAGAAAACTTATCTAGCCCCCGAACAGAATATATGAAGCGTAACCTTCTCTTCGCTGGATGACCTGGGCTCGCTCTCAAGAATACCCACTACTGGCCTCAGCTGTCACTGCCTCCTCCTGAGCTCCCAGTAGGATGTTCAGACACCGCCTCTGGCCAGCCCTGCCCAGGCCCTCAGGGACCTCTGGCTGGCTTGGAGAGAGCTTTTGTGTGGCATTCCCAGTGCAGTGGGTTCATCTGGGCTGGAGCCAGGGCTCCTAGTGGAGGAGGGAAGGATGCAGGCACAGCAGAAGCATTCTAGCATTCGGACGCCCCAGGGGCTGCCTCTGCCTCTGTTTAAACAAAGACCTCAATGTGTGCAGGGCTGCATGTGGACCAGAGCTCAGCGTGCTGTGCTCCGAGACCTCCTGCCTCTGTTTCCTTCCTCCTTCACTGGCAGCTGCTGCTGCTCAGGGTCACAGACCTCACTTGTCACCTGTGGCCCTATTGTATCCAAGGGGGCCTGGGAGGAGCTGGAACATGGACACAGGCAGCTCTTACCCAACAAAAGAAGGGCCTCCTGACCACAGCGCCTGCGTTTTCCGAGGCTGCAGCAGCTCGGCAGGCTCATGGTGCTCTGTGGCAGGGACCCCATGAGGAGTCCACGTGAACCAGGAGCTGTCCCTAGGACCACACTAACTTCTATGGCCTTGTATGTATTTTCCCATCTGTGTGACTAAAACCTGCTTAACATTGCTGGTTTGACTGTGATCATGGCAAACATGTAAGTGACGAAAGATGACAAAGAGAATTCTGGAACCAGGGAAGGTCAGGCCGGAAGTGACCTTAGTGACCTCTGAGTCCAACCTCTCACTCAGATGAGGTGACTGAGACACAGGCAAGGGAATGACTTGTCAAAGGTCAGAGCAACAGCAGAGGCAGAGTGAGGCCCAGGCCAGCCCGGGGCAGGCATCACCTGCCAGCCTCCTTTACAGGACGGCAGCCTCCACTCGGGTCTGCCTGCCCTTGCTGTAGCCCCGTGCGTTTTAATTGCTTATTCCTTTTCTTATGCCCTGGGGTAATTTTACAAAGGGCACAACTGCGACATTCAAACAAAACACATCTACTCTCAGGTTATTTTTCCTGATGTAAATCCTTATAATGAAAGAGGAAAATACAGTTGTAGGTAAGACAAGCCAGAAAAAGAAAAAAGGAATAGTTCAAGTTTAGCCACCCCCAACAGACCTGAGTCCTGCTAGAAATTCAGTAGCCAAGCCAATGGAGCCAGCTAGAGAGGGGTGGAAAGGGAGAGACCTAGAAGGGCCTTGAACCACCCTGCAGCCTGGCTGCTTCCATCTGGAATTGTCCATGGTGCTTAGTGTGGTGCCGCTGATGACTCCCTTGGAGAGACAGAAGAGGGGATGCAGTTGGAAACCTGACAGATCAGCCATAAGAATGTGGAGTGGCCACCAGCATCATGGGAATAAGACACACCCTGCATCTAAAAAGAGACCAGCAAAGTGGCTCAAGGGTGGTCCGAGTCCCCGCTGACCGCCTGTGCCTAGTGACCGGTGCTGGAAGGGCCAAACACAGAGTGGGAGGAACTGGTCACATAGGTAGATTTGCAGGAATTTTATTTCATGTGGGGTCAGGAAGTGAAGGGGCACAGGGACCAGAGCCATCTCTGCCCTCTGCCAGGCCCCGTGCAACTATCCTCCTCCTTAGGGGCCAGAAAATCTGGGGCCCAAAAAAAGGGGGCGGTAGGTGTGGGGAGAGCTGCTGAAAAATCCGACTCCCTTCCGAGAGAACCGCCCACCAGTGAGCCTCTGAGCTGCACAGCAGCGTCTCAGGAACACACTGTTCTCTTTGTTGGGGCAGAAATATGTTCAATACTGATTATGCAGACCGATGAGTAGGTCTCTCTCTCGCTCTCTCCCTCTAATCTGGAGTCCTCCTGCTCAGCAGGCACAATTGCATGCAAGCGATCCTGGAAAAAGCACAGAATGAATTCTTTTTGCCATCCATTGTTCTGGAGGTATTGCGAATGTCTGACATTCCAGGTGTAGACTTACGTAGCTGACTAGACTTCAGACAGCCTCCGGGTCTGAGCCAGGGGGGCACTGCAACCCGTGAAGAATGTCCACCTGGCCGGACTGCAGTAACAGCACCCGATGAGTCCAGAGCCAGCATGAGACCTTTCTTGGAGGAAGAGGTCTCTTTCAGTTTGAAAATGCAGGTGATTTTTTAAATTAAAATTAAATTAAGATGCATGTTAAAAACCAACCATCAGTGGCTGCTTCTGGAGTCGGGGATGCCTGGGGAGGGGCACGACGGGGGCTTTCTGGGCTGATGGGGACGCTCTTTTACTTGAGAGGAATGTGGCTTACACAGATGTCTGCACTTGTCAGTGTGAAACTGATGGAACCGCACGCCAAAGATCCAGGCAGTTTGTTGTAGACAAGTTATATTAAAAACAATATTTAGAGAGGACCTATGCGCTGTCAGTGGTAACGAAATCTAGATTAATGAGTTTTCCAGATAAAAACAGTAACAGTTAAAAATCAAAAACGTTTTTACTTTTACTAGTTTGAAGGAAAATGAAAATACAGCCGCATTCTAAAGCAGAGTGAACAAAGAACTCCAAATTACTTCAACTCTTTTGCTGACAGAGGCTCTTCAACCTGAACATCGATGATCAGGCTGAGTAATAGTGGAATGAAGCATTCTGACTCCAAACTCCTGTCCTCGATGACCACGCAATGGGTCTATTTTCAGTGCTGTCTCTCGGCCGCCTCTATCTCCCGTCCTCGGGGATCTACCTGCACGTCTGCAGTCTCTTTCCCCAGGACCAGCTGATGCTCCAGTGCATCTCAATTAGGTTCAATCCAATTTGTATCATCCCCTTATTCCAAAGCAGGAAGAGGGGGCTGATACCAATTGGACCTGGTCTAGCAAGGAAGGAACAGACCCTGAGATCCCAACCTGGGCTGGAAGGGAAGCTGGCTGACATGGTCATGCAGGGAAGAGTTGGGTTTCTGATTGGAGTCCGGGCCATCAGTCACTCGGAGTCTCAGAGTGGCTCCTGTGTCCCAGACCCCTGAGATGACCCAGTTCATCCCAGGACTGACACCCTCAAACTACCGCAGGAAGTAATTTCAGCTCATCAAGCTGCTCATCAGCTCTCCAGACTGGGCCACCACTTTCCCAGACAGCACACACAGGCCGGGAGATGCTCCGCCGCAGACAAACAGATGCTATTTCCACTTTTGTTCTCATTAAACAGTAGCATAATCATGATTTATAAAAATATTCAAATCTTAAAAAGCATGTCAAAGTGCAACCTCGTGAACTGAACTTGAAAAAGCGACTCACTCCATGT
Source organism: Cacajao melanocephalus (assembly GCA_963573385.1). Taxonomy (NCBI): domain Eukaryota; kingdom Metazoa; phylum Chordata; class Mammalia; order Primates; family Pitheciidae; genus Cacajao; species Cacajao melanocephalus. Next base: position 39,771 of record CAUYLG010020011.1, read on the forward strand.
GCATGATTTGAAATCCTGATTTCTCTTTTATAAATTGTCGCAAGGGGATGAGGAGTGAGGGAAAGTAATCAGTTTTTAAAACTCTTTTCTTGGAAATAGTAAATTATGTTTCCACGCTCAAAATAGTCCAATTTTTTTTAATAAATCTAAAAATCAACTTCTCAAGCTCCGAACAGGTTTTTAAATCAGAGAAACAGGGCTCACTCCTGCCCAGGGTGGTGGGATTTCTTGTAGGACAGCCTGAAAGTGGCTTCAGAGTCACAGTTGGTTGCCCATCACATAGATACCATGTCAGTGCTATCAGGAGCTTGTCTGTTTCTCTCTCCTTCTGCTGGGGAAGTCAGGTGACGGCCAGGGCGTCTCTACGTATTAAGGGCAGTTCTCCTAACATTGGCCTTGATTGCTAGACCTTCAAAACTAAGATCTAATAAAATGATACCAAGTGGTATGCAAATTCCTAAGGTTTAAACATAGCAAATAGATACTAAAATAAAGGGAAATTCTAACAATGAAACTTTCTCCGTGGCTTCCAATCCCTTACCTGTTTCTTTTTTTTCTCCATCTTTGTTCTGACTGCTGAAGAGCCCTCTGACCTCCTTCCAGACATCTGGAAGGCGCAGTCAAGTTTCCGTCTTCCATGAAGCCCTCCTGGACTCCCTGGCTTCTGCACGCCAGCGTTTGACATGAACGCACCACTCTGTGTCCCTCCTTGCTAAGGCACTGTCTGGATATCCTGCTCCTCCCTCCCAGACCATGCTGGGAAGAGCTGGGGAGAATACCTACTTTAGAGCAGAGATGTTTTCCTTCACTGTTACCTTGCTGTGGTGGACAGCACAGGGCCTGCTGTACGATTGGTACCAATACATATTTACAGGTCTAAGGAGGGTCATATATAAATTAATTATCCTCACAATGCTAAAACCAAAGCAAATGGACTTAAATCAATAAACCTTCTACCGTAAAAAAAGCCAACACTTCCTACTCTTCTGTTCCCACCTATCTCAGCCAGTGGACAAGGACTCTATTTCTAGAGAACACACCTCAAATATTAAGGTTGAAGAGTCTCAAGCAGTCCATGGAGAAAGATGTGGCATAAACACAACAGCTGTGCTGTTCCTCCCTCATCTCCTGAGAGACTGCCCTGGTGTCTGGGAGACTCTGGATCTCCAAGTCACGCTTCACTTTCTCCAGGTGAGGGTAGACAGTGGTGCCTCTATATGCTGAAGGGGCTGAAGACTTCTTTCTCCTCTTCCCTCCTCTGACTTGCTCTAGCTGTCCCTTTTCTCCTTAGCATCCTTGCCCAATTCTGGGAAGTGTAATCGCTGAAATCAGACGGTGATTCTGATCACTCCATAGCTACCCCAGAGCCAGGGAACTTCACCAAATCACCTGAAGCCTTGAATCTGGCAGCTCTGGAATAAGAAAGTAAGTATCTATCCAGGTAGTCCTGACTCACACCCACAGAAGCCAGATATTTTCAATGCAATGTTTATCCAATTGCCCTAATCTGTCCATTTCCTGTAAGTAGTGGTAGCTGGCCCCTCAGCTGCCTCTCCAGTCGCCCCAAAGAAGGGAGAGGTAGGGCCACTGCCAACCGTTCCACTGGCTGGCCGACGAGAAATCCCACCACCCTGGGCAGGAATGAGCCCTGAGCAGCCAAAAATCAAATGGAAACTGAGTACCCAGGCCTGATTTCAGTGAATATGCCAAAAAATCCAAAAATAATAAAGTCTTGCAAAACCATTTCCTCAGGCAGCTGTGGGAGAGGAAACTTCATGCAGCAAGAGAGAAAAGGGCTTTAGGGAAAACCTGGTAGGATTCCTCCCATGCCTAATATTTAATACAATTCTTATAACCACGAAAGGAAACGTGCTCGGTCACAGGGACCTCTGTAAGTGTTCAGCCATTCGGCCTGATTTTCAGGATAATTTCGCTCTGAGAGCTCTGTAGGCTCTGTCACTTTCAGCAAAGGAAAGAAACAAAATGAAAGGTCTCCCAATCTTTGGAGGCAGAGGGGCGGCCTCACCCAGGTTCTGCCTTGAATCCTCTAAGGTTACACTGTCCAATGTGGTAGCTACTAGCCAATGTGACCATCTCAATTAAAATTAACTCAGCTTAAATAGAATTTGAAAACGAGTTCCCCAGTCACAGGTGCCACATTCTAAGTGTTCAACAGCACTTGCCAGCACAGTATAGGACATCTCCATGACTGCAGAATTCTGGGCTGTGGAAGGAAGCCCCTGACCTTTCTAAATTTTCTAACGAAGGCACTGAGAAAGCTGGGTGTAGGTCAGGGCAGGACTAAGTTCTTCCAGTCGGCTCCCCAACCCTGAAAGCCTTCCTGAGCCCCAGCAGAGGGGCTTCCCTCAGCCCCCAAAGGCCTGGAGCTCCCTGCTTGGCCGGGCAGGCAGGTCCACTGCCAGGTCGGGTGTTTGTTCTGATGTATCACAGCCAGCTGGACGCCACAGTCCCCAGACCCCTCACTGGTGCCACAGCCCCCAACCCACTTGGTGTGGAGGCCAAGGTAGAGATGGCAGAATGAAGTCTACACAGGCACTTCGGAGAAAACAGATTTACTGCTGCTCAGATCTCAGACTTCTTGATTTTCAAGGAAATTCTTGCCTGCTTTCCTGGTGATGAGTTCTAGATCCAAAACAAACACACGTATCCTGCCCAATATTTGACTTTGAGAGTTCATAGGATCATGTTCACTGTCCGTGTATAAGGTAATTACTATATTGTACGCTGGAAGTTTGCTAAAAGTAGATTTTGGTGTTTTATCACACACAGAAAAGGGTAACTATGTGAGATGATGGATATGTTAATTCACTTAACTATAATAAACCATTTCACCATGTATAAGTTTATCAAAACATTGTGCTGCACACCTTAACTTAAAAAAGAAAAATACTAGGATTCTGGCCAGAAATCTTGAGTCAGCCCTTCCCACAGTCCCAGACAGGTTTCTGTCTCCCTGAATACTTTCTAGGCAATGCTCCTGTAATACAGGCTGCCTTTCAGCACGGACTTCAGTGCTGAGGCACCTCCAGCTCCCAGCTCAGTGCCCCTCAGGTCACAGGCACACATGAGCCTCAGGCCAGCTCTCTCCTGGCCCAGCTGGAATTTTCCTCTTCTCCACAGAGCTTAAGGCTACATTCCTTTAGGAGCCAGGGGAAGACACTCCTGGGCTAATGAAACTTCCCTGGCTCTTTCAGCCCTTTCTTTGCTCCCTCCCTTTCCTAAATCCCTACAAAACCTTTTGGCTTGGCCCTGCCTCTCTGGGCGGAGGCGAGTTGGAGTCTATTTTTGTGATGAGGCCCAAAGGAGGCTTGGCTCATCTTGACCGAATGGTTATTGCACTGTCTCCCCCAGCAGGTCTGTGCAACTAACACGGGGAAACAGGGTCTGGGTATGTGGAACTCCAGAGCACCTGCACTGCTAGAGGGAGGGACTGAGTGACTGCCCAACCCCAGGAAACCCTTGGCTCCCAGTTACCCTGCTCCAGTCATGGAGGGACAGAGGAGGGAAAGAGAACCACATGGGCAGCCACAAAACCACAGAGAGATTGCCAATGAGAATAAAAAAGAAGTGACTTACTTTCATCCAGTTTTCATGTAACTGCAGTTGCCAAGAAAGCAACCAGCCCAGTGGAAATACCCACCATCTGAAGGGAATCAGAAATCTCATGCCAAGAGAAACAGCACTGCCCGGTAAAGGTGGCTATGATTGAACATTAAGTCATTCCAAAGGGCTCGTAGTTTGTTTGTTTCTTTCCTACCCTAGAAGGAACTCGTGATTCTTATATGGTTGCAGAACAAATATAACTGTGACTTATGTTTCCCAATTTACAGAGCTGATTTCATGCGCTTTTGACAGGAATATGATATTTCTGACAATTGTAATTCTTCTTGATGCTTCAGTGTTTGGAGGGCAAATGTCCCATATGCCACGCTCCCTGATTTGTTTTTAGGGCCTTCCAGGTATGTGAGAGACTCTCATAGAAATGCAAATGGATGGTATGTAGGGATGCAGAAGTCTGAGTCCCTGGGTCTGCATTCAGTAAATCACTTTCCCCCAAGCACTGCTGGAGAAGTCAGGGGAAGAGGGAGAGATGCCAGAGAAATTTACAAAGCAGAGACTGCGGTGGTCCCTGGGCCCCTAGGGCAGCTCTGACCCCTCCTGCAGGTCTGGAGGCTACTGAGCCTTGCTTCTAGCCCAGGGCCCCTCCTGAAGGTCGGAGGGGGTGCTGCTGCTGTACTCTGGGGGAGACCTTTTTGAGGGAACACATGTCTTTCAGGTGGGGGCAGGATGGGGGAGAGGGAGAGAGGTACCAGTATGTGCTCCTCCTGCATACCTCTTTCCAAGTGTAAGAGGACCTGGAGTAAATGAAGCCAGAAACCAGGCAAGTCTCAATGGTCTGGGGATGTTTCAGCTCTTAAGTTCAAAGGTGGGATGGATCATGCATGTTCATTTCATTGTTGTCATACAACTTATCTAAATGTTACATATCTTATTTTGAAAATACCATATTACATTAAAAAAAATTATAAGTGGTATCCAGGGCTGTCTGGTGTCTAAGGATGCAAAACCAAATTTCTAAGATCAGTTTGGCTCCGGGAACAGCTGATATCCCACTGCCGAAGTGGGTAAGCCGGAGTCTTTGTTGGAACCCAGTGAGGCCCTCTCTTGCCCCCCGAGACCGAGCGCTGCTGTCCGGGCAGTGTGTAGGACACGGGTGGTCAGGTTGAAAGACAGCTCACCTGAGGCCATGCCAGAGGTGATTGGCTGCAGTGCAGGCTGAGGGAGGAGCGGAGTGGGGCTGGCCAATTCGGCAGCAACTCCAGGATTTGGTTCATAAGTAAAAACAAGCAGTGGGGGAAGAACAGCTGGTGTTGAGTCTGGTGCTAGGATTAGTCTGCAACGCTAATCACAAGAAGTGGAAAAAATTAGGAGGTCCTGCCTGCCAAGGAGGTTTTCAAACACATGCGCGTGCTACAGTCGTGGCGGGATTAGACTCTCCCAGAGCCAACAAGGTAGGCGGCCACAGCCATGAGCCGGAGCCCGTTCTGGGGTGTCATGCATGGAGCCCCGGCCCTGACATGATGCCAGAAGGGGTCGTCACCCTCGCTGGAGCTGTGGGTACGGTGGGGGTGGGTACGGTGCAGGCCAGACCCCAGAGCTCCTCTGTGATGTCCTGGAGAGAAGCTGGGACCAATGGGGGCTGGGAGAATGTCCCCAGTCCCAGGGGACACAGCAGGGCTGATGGTTATCCCCACTGCCACCCAGGGCAGAAGATAATGAGCACTGTACTGGTTTAAGTGAGATGTCATTCCAGACATTCACGAAAACAAAGGGGAACGTCTGGCCAAACATCAGAAGACAGAACCTCAACACCTCTGCAGCAAAATTATCATGTGTCCCAGGGGCAGGTAGGGCCAATGACCTGGACCCACCTCACCAAAAATCATGGCATGGGCACCAGGATTGGGGGACTCCCTTGACCTCCCTGCCACCTCTCTGACAGCCCACAGAGGCACCTCCTAGAATGCCACTACAGGGGCCACTTCTCGCAGCCCCTCACATCTTTTATCATTTCCTTTAAAAATGGGGTTTCCAGCCAGATACTGTGATGCACGTCTGTGATCCCAGCACTCTGGGAGACTAAGATGTGAAAATTGCTTGAGGCCAGGAGTTCGAGATCAGCCTGGGCAACAGCCTCAGACTCCATCTCCAAAAAATAAATAAAATAAAAATAGAAATAAATAAGATAAATGGGATTTCCTTCCCACAGAGGCCCCGAAGCAGCACTAAAGGCCCAGGTGCTTGGGGCTGGGTGAGTGGGAAGGAGAGATGAGCTTACAGAGATGAGAAGAACACTGTTGCTTCATCAAGACCAGGTTACTGCAATAGCGCAGGACCAGTGTGAAACGCACAACAGATACGCTGATGGCAACTGGGTGTGGAAAGAAGACAGAAGCAGCCTGGAAAGCAGGGAGAAGACCAGGACGTGGGAGAGAAAACTAGGTGATGGATCATCAGAATCCATCCTGGACCACATGGTGGCCGAGGGGGTCTTTTATGAGCCCCAGCCCCAGAATCATGATTAGGGGGTGGGGGTCACTCATGCCATTGCCAAGCCTTCGGGCCAAAACAAACCCTATTCTAACAACTCTCCAGAGAGGCTTTGGCAGTTTGCACGAAGGTCCCTGCAGTCCTATATCTTGGAAACGTGCCTGATGGATATTCACGACGAAGCACGTGCTTTTAGAGCCACCTGATGGGTCGTCTTTCCACTTGGACTACATGCAGCTGAAGAGATGCTCGGCCTGTGGAGTGCCCGTTCCCAGGAAGCGTTTCCTTAAGGTCACAGGAAATCGCCTCCATGGAGGAGCTGCTGGTGGAAATGTTCCCAACGCCCTTCCCTGCCTGTCCCCGCCCCCGAGACCTTCATTTTGGTGTTGCTATTTGCTTCTACAAAATGTGGAGCTTTTCAAAGGGCATTCAATTTCCTTTGTTGCTATTCAGTTGCCATAGTCAATTAAAATCTATCAATGCCCCTGAATAAATTTGTGCTAGGTGAAGAAAGAGCCTCAGCACAATCTCTCGACATGATCTCTATTACCTTATGTTACTTTAATAGCTAGAGTAATAGTTTGTTATTAATGGAATTAAGCAATTTAGTTCAAGCTTCCCAGAGGTCTTATAAGACAACCATTATAATTTGTATTCTCAGATTTTCCATTGAGTAGATGCCATGTGTTTTACATTACTTGCTAATGTTACGAGAGATAGCAGTAGTATATTTAATATCTGGCTTTGTTTAATGATTCTAAACCTCTTTTAGTGTAGGTAAGTGCTGCTGGAATTTTGAGCAGTGTAAAAGTCTACACTGTACAAATAATTATCTCCCATATTACTCAGCCCAGTTTCAATTTGTGCTTTTACTTTGCCATCTATCCATCCTAAAGATTTGACCCAAAAACGTGTTTTCCAGTTTTCTCAATAAAAGAAGAACAGTCTTCTGTCCCTATGGAGAAGGCCAGAAAACAATTTCCTGCTTCAGGTGACCACATGGACACACAGACACAGACATACACACACAGACACAGACACAGACATACATGGAGAAACACACACACACACACACACGCACATGCACATATACACACTCTCTCTCACACACACACACCCCGCTCCCAGTGATTTAGCATATTCCAATAGAGTCATATTTAATCAAAGACTTAAAAAATAGGTTTTGATGGGTGCAAAACCTGTTTTTAGAAGAAATAAATGTATTCACTGCATTATGAAACAGCTTGAGAAAACAAGATCGTACAATGTACACCATCTCTGTATTTAAATAGTTTCATTTCTATTCATGAGCTCCCTGATTAGATACATGGAAAATATCATCAGTAAAATATGAATAATTCTGACAAATTAATAGCCGATTTTAAAAAAAATGAAAATATGTGTAAGCATCTCATCCTCATTAGATAAAGCCGCCATCGGGGGTGCATGAAAATCGTGGCCTGCCTGGCCATGGCATAAATCCCTCTCAAACAGCGAGCAGAGAAGGAAAAGCTCCTAGAGGCCTCCTGGGAGCTGCGCTAACAGGAAAGGGCAATGCTATTTGCAAGAACAGGTTGGGGCAAACACTCCGCTAGCCAGGCTTGTGAAGTGCTCTACCTTACGTCATTCCTGTGCGGGAGGCAGGGCAAAGACGACAGGGCTGTGAGATGTTCGAGCAGGCACGGAGCTTGAAGCTCATCTGGCCCAACTGCCTGTTAGATCCTGGACTATTTCCACTGTTGCAGATGAGGGAAGAGATGAAAGTGATTTGTCCAAGGTTATACAACTGCCACAGAGAGGCAAGGCTGGAGTTCTGGCTTTTGGGCTCAGACACCCATGCTCTTCCTGCAGGCTGGATTGTATGGTGAGGCTATGGTAAGGAAGGCCTCCAAGGAACCCAGCCAATGGGCAAAAGCAAGAGAGGTTCAGGACCAGCCAGAACTAGCTCTGTCTGTCTTGCTCCACAAACCTCTTCTCTTAGGATATTACCTCCTTTTTTCCTTCCTTCCCACCAGACTTTGAGACTTAACTCTGTCTTGCACAGAGCCCCAGGAAACTCACGCTTTTCTTGTATTCATATAAGTATCAGGCCAAAGGGCCCAGCCCCAAATGGAACTCTCTGGTTCTTAATTCCCTTACTTCCCCATTGCAAAGGAGGTCTGACACTCCAGCTAATTTCTTAAAGTCACGGCCCATTAGGCCTGTGTTGCTGCCAGCCAATGAACGGGTAGCCTGAAGCCAGGTATCTACCCCTCGTCCAGTAAGCTGAGGCTGGAGGGTAGGCCACGTGACTGCTATCAGACAGCAAGGGCTGTATGTGGGCACAAGGGTTTTCAGAAGGTGGGATGAACAAGATCGGCAGCCCCAAACAGGTCTAACACAAATGGCCCTCACAGGTTCATTTCCTCTTCCGTACTAGAGGTATGAATGGAGTGCAAGGAGGAGTGGGTGGTTCAGCCTAGGGAGGAGGTCAAAGGGGCCAGTCCAAGGAACGCAGCAAAGGGGGCCAGTCCAGAGAGGGCCACGGGAACAGCACACCAGGTGGAGGAGACCACACGGAAAAGGTGCAGTGGCACCGGGTCTCAGAGGGTGATTGTGGGTAGTGTGCTTTCAGCACAGGTATCTGGAACTTGGCCTCCAGGGTCTGGGGAGGCTGGCAGTGTAATCTGCGTCCTAGAGCTCCCTCTGGGGCTGGTGTGCCAGAGGAACTGGAGGGAAAAGGGTGGAGGCAGGGAGCTCATGGTGGCAGTGGCTACTGAGGTGCCAGTTGGTGAGGGTCTGTTGAAGGAAGTCAAGGGCAGTGGGGATGGAGGGGAAGGATGGGTGGGAGGGATGGTGAGGAGACAGAGCTGAGAGCCTGCAGTACGTGGCAGGGAGATGCACTCTCAGGTTTCTAACCAGGGCACTGGGCAGATGGTGTTGCCATTTCCAGAGGTGGGGGGCACAGGAGGAGGAGGGGATTTGAGGAAACATGGAGTTCAGTGAGGTCACGTGGCACCTGAGTGGCCTCTGGGTGGAGGGGCAGTGGACAGCCATGTCAACAGGACCGATCCCTGGGGATGAATCCGGGAGGCTCCAGCGTAGAGCTGAGGAACATGAGATCAGTAGCACCTGGAGGGCTGGAAGAGAGTGATACGGGATTCCCACTGGTGGGACAGGGGTGAAAGGGGCAGCTACCTGAGGGCAAGAGGAGGAGCAGGAGCAGAGCCGCTGGCCCAGCTCGGGGAAGGCTTGCATGCATGGGAGCTATAAGCCCTGAGACCCAATTCATACCCCTGGCCCCCCACGCACTTGAGGGCACTTAGGGCCCTGCCACTGCTTTGCTGATGTGCCCAGGCCTTCCCTCTGCCTTTTCCCAAGCAGGAGGAAAGCATCACTGGAGGAACACCTCCTGAACCACCAGACCACATTCACGCAGGTCCCTGCACTAAGGCCAGTCCATCTGAGCTCCCAGGCATAGGAGAGCAGAGCTCAGAGGCTGTGGCCATTCACACACCCACCCACCTGCAGAGGGCCTCTCTGGGTCATCAGTGGTCCTCTGTCCTATGAGGGGCAATGGGCTTCCACAGAGCACAGGTGGAAGCTGCCAGTATTCCTAGGGGTTGGAGCACTGAGTTTGATACTAGAATCTGATACGGGGTAGGGGGAAAGGGGGAGGGAGAGCATTAGGAGAAATGCCTAATGTGTGCGGGGTGTAAAACCTAGATGACGGGTTGATAGGTGCAGCAAACCACCATGGCACATGTATACCTATGCAACAAACCTGCACGTTCTGCGCGTGTCCCAGAACTTAAAGTAAAATAAAAAAATAAAGGTCAGGCACAGTGGCTCATGCCTGTAATCCCAGCACTTTGGGAGGCCGAGGTTGCAAGTTTGAGACCAGCCTGACCAACAAGGAGAAACCCTCTCTTCTAAAAATACTAAATTAGCTGAATGTGGTGGTACATGCCTGTAATCTCAGCTATTCGGGAGGCTTAGGTAGGAGAATCACTTGAATCCAGAAGGTGGAGGTTTTGGTGAGCTGAGATCATGCCATTGCACTCTAGCCTGGGCAACAAGAGCAAAGCTCCATCTCAAAAAAAAAAAAAAAAAATCCCATCAGATTAAACAAACAAAAGTTTGATGTAAAGAAGGAGAGAGGGCTAGCGTTCAGCCCAGGCTCCTGGACCAGCACAGCTGGCAATCAGATTGGCCCAGGGTTGCCCACTACACCCTAGAGATGTGACCCAGCAGCTGGCATGAGGGGTTTAGGCTGGGAGCCACCCATTTAACCAGCCCTGAAGAGGGAAGGGTATGAACCAGCATTAATATTAAATGACTGCCACTCTGTTTACTTTTACAAGCCCCAACTTTCCATAAATACAAAGTCAGAAATCAATCATCTTTTATGGAAGGTATTAATGGCAATTCCATTATTTAAATCCAAACAACGCAGGTGGGTTTCCCCTACATGGTATTGGAGCCAAGTAGTTTGAAAAGGGGGCTCTCGACCAAGCAATGGAAAAACATAAAGTCCAGTGACCTTGCTCACATCTCAGTATCACATTTAGATAACTGCTTAGGAAAAAGAGATTCGGTTTCTCTCCATTTATCCCACAGAGTAGGAAGGTTTCAGTTCCACTGGCCTAGGAAAAATGACAGTTCTTCTTGTGTATTCACTGTGTGCTGTCCGAGTGTTGCCAGGACCACTCGGCATCATTGCTTTTTAAACTCAGTCACTTAGCTGCTGTGATCTGCTGCTTTCCAATCAGACTTTTTTTTTTAACCACCAACCCAACTCTTCCAGGAATTGGCTTCAATGGCCTATAAAATAGCTTATCTTTAGCAGAAACAAGCGCGGTTTTTTGTTCCCAGAAGTAAAAAGGCACAAAAACAAGACGGAAACCTAGTGGACTGGGAGATCAAGAGGCCAAAAGAATCCTCCAGAGAATGTATGTGCCTGCACGCACACCCTGGTCCATGAGGGCTCCCCCAGCGCATGCTCACTAAGTGAATGAGTGATCTTTCAAATCAGCTGAGGCAGGCAGGGAAAACAGTCCGCTGCCAACACTAGAGCGAAGGGAGTATAACTAAGAAGACTATTTTTTCAAACACAAATGTGGAAGCTAGAGTGGACGAGGAGTCTCCAGGTACCTGCCCGAGAGGTCCTCCTCTTTCCCCAGTCACTTCCTCCCCTCCCTTAGGATCTGATGTGGGGACCCGCCCCCTTGATGTGACCATCCCCTCCTCAGCTCCCTGACCAGACTCCATGTATGCACGTTTCATTCATGTGCCTGGCTCCTTAGTCACGGCAGGGGCCAAGCCCATTCACTCGGGGCCATCTAGCACTGTGCCTACAGGAGGGGCCCTGCCCCCACCATGCCCCGACCCCAGAGTGGCGCCTTGTCTCATGCATTAATGCGAAACTGTTCTCTTGGGAGGCTTTCATGAGGACAGATTCAACAGCGCAGGTTTCTGAGAACGCTTCAGCGTGGCAGGAGGTACGCAAGGACTTCTGACTCACCCTGCTTTCGGAGGCAGCTGGGGACGAGCTGTTCTCCATTTCCACTCAGAACAAAACAAGGGAAAATGGGCTTAAATTGCAGCAAGGGAGATTCAGGTCAGATAGAAGAAAGCCTGCAGGAGCCACCAGAATAGGGACTCTGGAAGCTGAGGGAATTTCTTTCCCCGGAGACCTTTAGGAAGAGGCTTTAGTGTCAGGGACAATCCATCCCCAGGGCTTTCTGTAGAAGGACTAGCCTGCCTCGTGGGTGGGCCCTTCCTCCCAGCATATCACTTGGCACACGCTAGAGAACAGGAAAGCACCCTCCAAGTGGACACCCAATCGCAGACCCATCCTTCCTTGGGGATGTAAGATTGTTAGAGCCCATGGAAACGCCGTGTTCTCTGCTTTGTGATAAAAGCCAGTTTCTCTTATTTCTTTATTGCTGGGGTTGGAAACTACCCCTCCCTTCCCTAAATAATACTTCAATTTTCTGTCAATCTGTCCACAACCAGGGCATGCAAAGTCCTGTCCTGCTAAGGTGCAGTAGCCACCCCAGAAGCAAGAGCATCCCAGCATCCTTGGGACTGGCCAAACCTGAGAGTAAAACCAAGACCCTTACTACAGACTTTGGGATGTGGTCCCCTCTTCTTTGGGGTAAGCAAGAAGTAGATGGCTTTGCATTAATCACCAGAATGCCCAGGCAATTCCAATGAACAGCAAAGGTCAGAAGCACTGCCGAGGAAAATTTGTGGCCCACTTGTGGCTGGCCCATCTATGGGACTTCCTAGATGTGGTTTTGTGTAGGCGACACTCCCTGCTCCTACACTGGAGGTTCTGTTCCCTCCTTCTGATTTATGATGTCTTAATGTGTCCTTTTAAGTCCCCTGCAATTCTTCCTGGAACTCAATGAGGTGAAAACAAGTAGAACAGAGAAAATAGAAAACCTTCCTCCTTTTCTCTGGCTGGGACCTGGGCACAGCTCCCACCCATCAGGCCTCCCCTTCCCCAGACACAGGGTCTGTGTGTCTGGGGTCATGATCTCATTCTGTAATCCCACAATGGGGAATTGTAGCCAGCTCTGCCAAGAGCCCTCCAAGGCCCCATAGAAGAGGCTGGTCTGGTTCCCAGCACCTGAGTGCTGAGATGAGACTGAGCAGGAGGCAGGGGACGGTCAGAGATGGCTGCCAGAGCATCATCCAGTCCAGGTTGGCAGTAGCTGGGCCCCCCTCTCTGCTTTCCATGTCCACTCCACTCAGCCTCACGCTGAATAGCTGAATAGCTGAATAGCAGAATAGCAGGTGGAGATTGTTAGCAAAAGGCCAGGGATGCCCAGCGGTGGAATATTTCCCCAATCCTGAAAGCAAGGAGCTCAGGCCAGGGGCAGGAGGTGTGTCATTGTGAAGCCTGACAAATAAGACGGGGCCAGCACCTCCCGTGAGGCAATTCTGTTCAAAGGAGATGGGAAGACTCCAGCTGTTTCAAGCTGTTCTAGAAAGCAGCAAGGGACCCATTGTCCTGCCACGCATCTGCCAGTCCTAACCACGTCGCTGGCTGCAGGAGGAGAGGTGAAAAGGCTAGAAGGGGCCTCCCCTCGGGCTGGTCACTGTGGTTATTGAGGAATGAGCCTGCACCGAGTCACTGTGGTTTCTCCCACCACACGGTCTGCCTGCAGAGGTTTGTGCCACATTCCAGATGTGTGACAATGACAGGCCCAGCATCCAGAAACTCCACCCTGTTCCCTGAAGCTCGCAACTCGGCGCAGTTCTGTTTCCCTGGGAAGAGAAAACAGACCTTCATGACTTCAGGCCTCAGAAGGCTGGCTATAATCCAGGGGCCAGAAATATCTGCAGTGCCCCTGCCCAGGAGAAAAAAGAATGGAGCCTTTTAGGGGGGGATGGGGACACCCCTGAGGACCCCTTCTAGCATGGGGCACTGGGGGCAGGTTCTGCAGACACAGGGTGGGCTGCTGGTCTTGCTGGTAGGTGATGGCATGGCAGGAGAGGAGGAGCTCTTGGCAGAGTTAACCCAGTCCTAAAGACCAGCCCACGCAGCCAGGGTTCCCGGCCTCTGAACAAAGAACTTCTTCCCCAGGACAGAGTACTTCCAGGGGGTACAGCCAGAGGCTGCAAAGTCTCCTCTAGGAAGGAGAAATGCAATAGGCCTATTAGAAGATGGAAATTCAGGTAGTGCACACGGAAGATGTCCCCTCCTGCTCCTCTCACCAGCGTCCTTGGTTTGGCCTCCAAACACCACTAGAAGCCTAACTATAACATTAAGTAACCACCCAGCAAGGAGAGGCTCTGCTCTACCGCCTCTGGGAAGCACCTCCTGGGAACCACCCAGGGCTCACGGTCTTTCTGGAGAGACAAAGGTCACATGGAAATAAAGGCTGGACAAATGACAAGAGGTACAGCTGCTTGCATGAGGGAGTGGGACACCCTGGCTAAGAGTGAGAGCTGTCACATCACACGGATGTGAACTCCAGACCTGGACTTTCTAGTTCAGCAACCCTGGGTAAGTTCCTTAGTCTCTAAACCTCAGTTTACTTCTCTGTGCAGGAGATAACAACAGTAGCTACAGCCCTAAGGCCGCTGGGAGGATTCCATGAGAAGGTGCAGGCTTAGCACAGCCTTGGGCACGTGGCCAGCACTCACTGGGTTCACAGACTCAGTCCTGGCTGAGTTCAGGGGAGGGGTGATGCCTTTGGAGTGGTGAGGGAGGGCTTCAGGGAGGAGCTGTGGCCTGAGCAGGGTCCTAAGGATGGGCCCTGTTGACACCAGAGGTGAGCAGGGTGCTGCCCTCCAGAAGGTAGCTGCATTTCCGCAGCTGTGCTCACCCTCATCAAGCCTCATTCTAAATGGATTATTGTTTATTGGCAGCTTATCCCATCTCTCGGGTTATGAATTATTTACCAGATAATGACTTCATAATTGTTAATGACAGATGCCCCAAGGACATGCTGACATAACTTCTGAGGTCACAGTGCTAATTGTAGTGCAGTCCCAGAAGCCCCCACGTGGCCCCATCCTGAGCGTCACTCCTGGGGACAGAGCCTGACTGGTCCTTGGGGATCAATCATGAATCCAATCCCCTCATGATGCAGATAAAGACAAGATCCAAAGAGGGGCATGGACATGCTTCTGGGTCTCAAAACCTGCCAGTGGCAATCCTGGGAGGGATAAGCCCCAGCATCTCGGATGGGCATTCATCACTCTCTGGGTTTGGGCTGCTGGACACTGTGTGCTGAGCAGGAGCTCAGATCTTTTGGGGGCGGGGGCTAAATGAAATGCGGCTGTGATAGGTGCTTGGAGATTCCCTACCAGAAGTGAGCGAGAGGGGCCCCAGGACCCCCTGCTGCGGCCTATGGAGAACTGGAAGATGCAGCCAGTGGCTGTCTGGGATCCGTGGACCAAGAAGGGCCACCTCCCTGGGAGCAGACAGACATCCCCTGCAACTGGATGCATTTAGCAAGTGAAGGCTGCAGGATGACTGACAGGTGAGCGTGGGAGGTGGGCACGCCAACACCTTCCTTGAAGGTGCATTTGGTCCCAAAGGAGGCATGAATGAAGGATATGACTCAGCTAGGGTCCTAGAGTTTATAATAATAACAGCAAATCACTGTACAGTACCATGTCTTACCGCACTATTCTAGGCACTTTATTATGCTAACTCATTTAGTCCTTACCACCACCAGATGATTTCGTGATAATCTCTATTTTGCACACGAAAAAACTGAGGCACAGGGAGGTAAGGACTGGGCCAGAGGTTGCACAGCTGGAAAGGGGCAGGGCTGGGATTAGGACCCAGGTAGTCTAGCAGCTGTGCTTGTGACCATTACTTCCTGCTGCTTGCTGCTGCCTGAATGAATAAAGGCCTGAGGACTCTCCGCATACGGAACGTACCTTTTTAAACACGGCTTGCACGTGATGGTGAGCATACTGAGAGCCTGGGTTCTAGCAAGATCTGGGGGCCTAGCTTCCTTCTGGGCCATGGACTATGCTTGGAACAGTGGAAGGAGAGCTCTGGGCTGGATGCTCAGTGTCCCCAGGGGTGGTGTGTCACCCTCTGCCCTGACATGGGCAGCTGTGAGCTGCTTTGATGGGTGTGGCTGGGTCCTTTCACACAGTTTAGATAGGTTAAAGGAGCCACTTCATTCATTCATCTCAGAAACATTTGAGTGCCTTCTTTGTGCCAGGCTTAGTGACTGAGACAGTCCCTGCCACCAGGGAACTCCCTGTAGTCTCCCGAGAAGATTCTGTGATCTGAGGGATGTGGCGCTGAGGGGACCAGGAGCACAGCCAGAGGCCGTGAGCTGACTTTTTCCATTCATCAATTCCTTTCTAGTGTGTGTGGGGTGTTTGGCTCTGTAGGTTGCCCTCCGTACTGGGGGGCAAGAATGAGCCTTAGGCATACGGGGCAGTGACAGGACCACACTTGAACCAGGAAGCAGCAAGTCCTACAAGGGTGCCGGGGAGAGAAATGGCATCAGGGCATCAGGGGAGAGAGAATTCCCTCGGGGCCAGCCCGGGAGCTCTTTGCCAGGAGATGGGCAGGGATGGGAGAGGTGCTTCCGGGAGACTCTCTGAGCAGGACCCAGTGCCCCCAGGTGGGACACGAGCACTCAGGTAGGTCAGGGAGTACAGGAGTCTCACAGATGGCAGCAAGTGCCTAGCAGAGACTGGCACAGGCCAGATTTCCTTTATCCGATCCACAGAGTCAGCAGCAGTTCAGGGAGGACCTGTGCAAGATGGCAGAGCACCGTGGATGCATTTTAGAAAACCTTGAACTGGTGCTCAATAAATGATCACACTGTTTATTCTGGGACGGAGAGGGAGGATGCCTCCTCTCTGTGCTAATGGCAGGGGTGTGGCTCTCTGGCTGGCTGGCAGGGCAGACTCCCCGCCACATCCCACATCTCGGAGTGCCGATCGCAGAAACAGCCCTGGAAAGAGCCTCTCTGTTCTGACTTCTGTTTTCCACTTTCAGCACCCGCCTGCGTACCTAGAGAAGGGAGTGCCAGGTTAATTGTTACCTCCTGTGCTGTTACTAGGTTACTTTGTAAAAGCAGAAATGTGCTTCTAATGATTTTTGTTGTTGCTGCTACCTTACGAACCAGAAGCTTTTATCTAAATGAGTTGCTAGAAATCAAGGGTGGCCCGTGAGGACTGCTAGGCTGCATCTGTCTTCCACAGGCGAGCTCAGGCTCCGTGCGTGAGGCTGAAATCTCTCCATCCTCTTCGCATCCAGCAAGCTTACAAGTAAGAGTGAAAATATGTATTGTCATGAATGAGCCTCCAGGTGGCCTAGATGAGGGGACTCAGGAGCAAGTGGAGGGGTCTCCAGCCTGTGATGGTCATTCTGTGTCCTGTTCCACTTGGCTCAGGAGGGTGACCCGTGGTCTTTAGGCCTCTTGGGTCATGGTGTGTGGGAAGAAGGGCAGCCATTACGCGATTCCTTCAGTTCTCTTTCTGAGTGGGGGTTGGGACCACACTGCAGCCCAGCAGAGGGTCAATGCCTGGCTTGACACGTTGTATGTGCTCCACTAATGGTCATCAGAGGCAGGCAGGGATGTGAATGATACTTGCTCAGAGCTTTTTAGGCTTCAAAATAAGGAGTGGCAGCCAACGTGGGGGCAAGAAGGGCCCCTGGATTATATTAGGAACCAGGAGACAGGGACTCTAATTTCTGCTCTGCCTTGATGGGCTGTGTGACCTTGAGCAAGACACTAGACCTCTCTGGGCTTTGATTTGCTCCTTGGTACAATAAATGGTAACAATAACCCCTTTCTGTCTATCTCCTAGAGTCCCTCTCATGATCCAGGAGAAGAAACTGTGTGAAAACACTTTGCAACCTGAAAGCACTTAGGTCACAGGAGGAGGTAACATAAATCATGTATCTTTAGCCTTAGAGGTTCCAACAAATTGGAGTTGGAGTGGGTGCGGCCAAGGAGTCTGTTCTGGGGCACGTGGAACCTAGCTGTTGAGATGGCTCTGGCCAGTGCCCTGCGAGCTTTCAGTTCTATCCTCATGATATGAGAGAACAACCCTGGAAAGGTTAGCATGGCATTCAAGGCTGCGTCTCCCAATGCTTAGGCTTCCCTTAGCATTTCTGCTCTGATATCTTTGGTCTTTTTATATCTTCAGGCTTTTACACAAGCTGTTCCCCTTGCCGACAGTGCTCCTTGCACACGCATATAAATGCATAGATTTCGATTTCCAGCTTTAAGTCACCTCTCCTTTGAAGCCTGTGGTTTGGATCAAACTCAGCTAGTTGCTGAGTATTCTCACCCCCCTCAAATGTATGCTCTGGGTCAGGAGTTTTTGTCTCACATGGTCGCTGTGATACCCCCAGTGCCTACAACAATGCCTAGCATTATAGTAGATGCTCAGTAAGTATTGTTGAGTAAATGAGTTGCTCTTCCATAGCACTTGCTATAAATTTTTGTTGGATTTATCGCATATTTGCCACGTAAGGATTGATTACATTAGGCCAGGCGCGGTGGCTCACGCCCGTAATCCCAGCATTTTGGAAGGCTGAGGCAGGTGGACCACCTGAGGTCGGGAGTTCAAGACCAACCTGATCAACATGGAGAAACCCCATCTCTACTAAAAATACAAAATGAGCCAGGTGTGGTGGCGCATGCCTGTAATCCCAGCTACTCGGGAGGCTAAGGCAGGAGAATCGCTTAAACCCAAGAGGCGGAGGTTGCGGTGAGCCGAGATCATGCCATTGCACTCTAGCCTGGGCAACAAGAGCGAAACTCCTCCTCAAAAAAAAAAAAGAGAAAAAAGAATTGATCACATTTATCATGTAAGAATTCATATGTACTTGCTGTCCCACCGGACTGAGAGCTCCTTGCAGGCAGGGCTTTTGTCTGACCTTTCTGGATCCCAGACCTGGGACAATGTACAATGTGGCTACCAGTAAGTGTTGAAGGAATGAATGAATGAGTGTTGCGTCACTCTTTGTTTTCACCATGTGCTGGGTATTCATCCTATAATCCCTAGTACTCCTGGCACTATTTGTCCTGTTGTAAGAGAGAGAGGGGTAGAGTTGGCAGGGGTGTGTGTGTGGGGGGGAAGGTGGAGAGGTGAAATTTATGATTAGAAGACAAAATCTTAAAAGTCTTTCTGAGTAGCCTCTGAGTATAAGTAAATGAGATCATCCCCACAGGACGGAAGTCCATCAATTTCAGAGCATGGTCACTCAATGTATGCACACACGGTGCTTTCCCTGAGCAGGATGTACACATGGTGCTTTCCCCTGTTCGATGCTTTTGTCCAAGTTAGAAAGAGGTACTCCTCTCTCTCAAGGGCACGGCGATACTCTCAGAGCACAGGCTGGGAGTCAGCCCCCATGTCTACTTGGCCAGGTGTCCTCACAGAGGACACAAACTCACAACTGTTCCCTGCAGCCCTGGCCACTGGAGCAGGTGCAAGGTAAGGAAGGAGACAGGGTGCTTAGAAAATCAAATTCTGCCATGAAAATAAACTCTGAGGTTTGTGGAGAAGCCGTTTCTAGCCCAGGTGCCAAATGAGGTTCTGCAGCCAGACTGGACTGCTGTGCGCCCCTCCATCTCACCCGCCATTCACTAAGAGAAATTGCCCTTGTGCATGCTAACCTCAGCTTCCCGATTTCCAGGACTGGGGAAAGAGTCCACGCAGGGCATCTCCAGCCTTTTGCTGACCATCTCCACCCACTGTTTAGCATGGGGTTGAGTGGAACAGACAAGAGAGACAGGGGGGCGTGACCTTCCACAATCCTGAATCCGGTGGCGCTTTGGTGGCCATCCTTAGCCATCTCTCATCTCCCCCCAGTCCCATCTCAACACTTAGACGCTGTGAACCAAACCAGCCCCCCAACTTTTGTTTTGAGATGCAGTCTAGCTCTGTGGCCCAGGCTGAAGTACAGTGGTGCGATCTCAGCTCACTGCAACCTCTGCCTCCCGAGTTCAAGCAATTCTCCTGTCTCAGCTTTCCAAATAGCTGGGACTACAGGCATACACCACCACGCCTGGCTAAATTTTGTATTTCCTAGTAGAGATGGGGTTTTGGCATGTCAGTCAGTCTGGTCTCGAACTCCTGACCTCAGATGATCCGCCTGCCTCAGCCTCCCAAAGTGCTGGGATTATACGCATGAGCCACCACTGCTCTTGGCCTGAACCAGCCTCTTTCATGGGCTCTTGGCAGAACTGACTACCATTCCCCATTGTGGGGTTACAGAACGAGGCTGCTGACCAGCTTCTGCGGCTGGGGAAATGGGAGGCTCATGCCCTCTTTCCAGGGAGCGCTGACTGGGGTAGGAGCTGTGCCCAGGTCCCAGCCAGAGAAAAGCAGTAAGCTTTCTACTCTATTTGTTTTCACTTTGCTATGTTCCAGAAGGATTGCAGGGTACTTAAAAGGATACATTAAGACATCATAAACCAAAAGCAGGAGAGAGAATCACAAGTGTAGGAGCAGGAAACGGGGGAGGGAATGTTGCCTACATAAAACCATATTTAGAAAGTGCCATACATGGGCTACAGGTGGGCCACAAGTTTGCCTCCAGGCTTGGCAATGCATCTGACCTTGGCCACCCATCAGAATCACCTGGGGAGCTTTACAAAAATACGAATGCCTGGATCCCCTTCCCAGAGACTGATCTCATGGATGTGGTATGTAGCCTGGGTATGAGAATTTAAAAAATCTCCCTGGGTGATGTCATATGCAGCCAGGGTTGAGAGCTCATGTTTAGAGAGCTTGGAAAAGGCAAACAAGAAGCTGATCTGTCTGTTACATGATTTGTGGGTCCATGAGATCCTAGGACGGTAGCTCGGGAGAAGAATATGTCTGTGCTGAAATCAGAGACAGCTCTCCCAAGGGTCCTAGCAAAGGAGTCACAAGTGACAGGATAAACATTAACTGCCACAGAATCCCAGATGAGGGTGCACTGCTTTAACCTGGAGGGCAGTAGATATTCTAACAGCTTGTAGAGTTCATGTAAAAGCATTCCGGTGGGGCGAGATGAACACAGTACAGCACAGCCAAGGTACCCAGCTTTTGGATGGCTTGATCCAGGCTTGATTGATTGATTGATTAGAGATGGAGTCTCGTTCTGTCGTCCAGGTTGGAGTGCACTGGCACAATCTTGGCTCACTGCAACCTCTGCTTCCCAGGTTCAAGCGATTCTCCTACCTCAGCCTCCCGAGTAGCTGAGATTACAGGCATGCGCCACCACGCCCAGCTAATTTTTTGTATTTTAGTAGAGATGGGGTTTCACCATGTTGGACAGGCTGATCTCAAAATCCTGACCCTGTGATCCGTCCGCCTCAGGGTCCCAAAGTGCTGAGATAACAGGTGCGAGCCACTGCACCCGGCCTGGGTGGTATATTTTAAAAGATCCGAAAGACTAGAACAATCACACATCACCCAGGAATATTGTTTTGCAAAATCTTGATAATTTCCATCTCCATTCCTCAAGGCATAGAATTCAGGAACTTGGTAATAACATCTATGAGTTGAAAGTAGTGGTTAAAGTTTTCAAATACACTGATATCCATCCTCATGAGAACAATCAGGATATCTTGGGGAAAGACCCAGGCATCTGTAGTTCTTTTTTTTTTTTGGAGACAGAGTCTCCCTCTGTCACCTAGGCTGGAGTGGTGCAGTGGCACAATCTCAGCTCACTGCAACCTCCACCTCCCAGGCTCAAGTGATTCTTGTGACTCAGCCTCCCGAGTAGCTGGGACTACAGGCATGTGCCACCATGCCTGGCTAATTTTTGTATTTGTAGTAGAGATGGGGTTTCACCATGTTGACCAGGGTGGTCCTGAACTCCTGGCCTCAAGTGATCCGCCTGCCTTGGCCTCCCAAGTGCTGGATTACAGGCGTGAACCACCGTGCCCAGCCCATCTGTAGTTCTTAAAGCTGTCCGGGCGATTCCAATGTGCACCAAGGGCTGAGAACTGCTGGCCCTGGTGGCACCGTTCCTCTCCTGTCACCTTTCAAGCTCCTGAGAGGTAGGAAGGCTGGGGTGATTCCCATTTTACAGCTGAGAAGACTGAGGCTCAGAAGGTTTTACAGGGCTTTCCCAGAGTTAGTGGTGAATTTGGGACTAGAACCCAGAGCTTGCCTCCAATCCCAGGTTCCCTGCCACCACCCTGCCTATGAGGACATGCTATCTGTGGTTCTGTAATCTCTGAACTGAATAAAATCATCTGATCCCAAGAGGTATGCATGTACAGGGTCCTGTGCTGGGCTTGTAGAGAAAAGAGGATGGTCCCTGTCCTCAGTGAGCTCATGGCCCAGGAAGGAAGGTGAGCAGCCTAAGGCAAAGGAGACGGAGATGCAGGGCTAGGGGAGGATGGAGGGGTGAGACAGTCTGAGTACATGGCTTCCTTGGAGAGCAACGAAGCAGCTTTGTTTCGGACAGGTGGAGTCTGAGACGCGAATCGCACAGCAGGGAACTGCTATGCAGGAGCTGCTGGAGAGTGGTCTGGACCTTGGGCCAGAGGTGCCATATGGGAGTCAAGCCTGGGAACAGCTGAAGCAGAGGGAGCGGAGGGAAGGCTGGAGATCCGGGGAGCCAAGGAAAGTCTTGCAGCACCAACACCATCCCTTCCTGGTGGGAGGAGGCAGTAGAGCTGGTGGGCGGCAGCTCACACAAGCAAAATGGACAGGAAACAGGAGGAGAGGCCACTTGCTGACACCGAGGTGGACGGCGCGGGCTGGGGGTCTGCAGCCTTGTCGATGGAAAGGTGCGGAACAGCTGCAGGTCACCAGGCAGAGAAGGGACCAGAATCCCAAAAGATTCCTGCTTAGGGCTGAGGGCTCGGCTAAGGTTCTGTTGAGGGATCTGGGCCCCAGCTAGTGGGTGTGGTCACATGACCTTTTCAGGGCTCTGAGCGCCCAGATGCCCATTTGAAGAAGGGGCTGCAGAGTTCCCCAGGACGGCCCAGGAAATGCAGCTACAGTCAAAAGACAAGGGGGTGGCAGAGTGTCTGTGTCAGCCAGAGCAGCACTGAGACGTCTGCCTGCAGGTCCCTCCTTGAGGTGGACACCACGGAGGCCAAGAGGGGAGTAGACAAGTGGAGAGCTCAGGAAGCAAGACTGTCCATGGGGGCGAGGGAGGGAAGGCGGGTAGAGGACTTGGGGGAGTGAAGGTGGGGGATGTGGAAGCCCAGGGCACGGCACACAGTATTCCCTAACTGCCGTTAGCTCCAGAGACATTTGCAATCTCCTTCGAAGATGCAGGCGGCATGTAGGGCATTTTGCTTGCTGAGGGCAGAGGGACAAAGAGCCTGGATGGACAGTACTGAGATGGTCTCAATGACGGAGACAGGGTATGCCGCCCAGGGTGGCTCCGGCGCCAGTGACGATCAGCATTGCCCTTCACCACCTCCAGAGCCCGAGGTGTCTGCTAATGCCGTTCTTGGCTCAGCATTGGGCTCTGCGCAAACCGAGTCCTCAGCTCAACTCCCTTCCACCCCTCTTCCCTGCAGTGCAGGTATCAGATTCCACTCCTGTGAGCTGGTTCCAGTAAGGCCTTCTTACTTAGCTGGGTGATTTTCACCAAACCACAGAAAAGCAGAGCGCAGCCCTCCACGCTTGGCTCTTGAACTGGCCTGTTTTGTAGCAGGTTACACATGGCCCTGTGAGCTGGCCCAGTTTCCACAATAAACTCATAGGTGATTCCACTGATCCCCAGTGGTCACAGAACCTTCCAGAGGCCTCGGAACCTCCCTATCATCTTGGAAATCAATGGGACTCCTGCACGAAAGGGAGGGCACAGCCAGCACCAGGCCATGTGTTGTGGGCGCTCCCAGGCAGTCCTGGCTGCGTGCAGTGATTTGTTTACCAAGAGCTCAGCAGGTGCTGGTATGAGTAGGGGAAGGGGCAGAAGAGAGACAGATCAGGTGTGATTCCCATTCTCCAGGAACTAGCCAAGAGCTAGGGAAGACAGACTTGAGTTCACAATGGGGACCCTGGTCTCAGGGCACAGAGATGGAGGCCCACATAGGGTACATCTTACCAGCTATGCCTGGTGTGACCACCTTCAAGGTCCCTCCCCATCCTGAAGGACATGATTCCCAGAGTTTGGGATGAACAAGAGAACAAGAGCCACGTGCCACCCTGCATCAGCAGCAGGGAAGAGAAGACCCCAAACTAAGGGTCATCATTTAAGAAACCAAGACCCACTGCCCTAGGCTGCCTCTGTTCCCTCACCTCTCACCAAACTCACAGGCACATCCAAGGAGAGCTGGCTTCTGTGAAGAGCATCTCCTCAATCTTTTCTTTGTCTAGGAGCTGGGGAGGCTAACGCTGCCAAACCGATGCTTCACTATCTTATTTTCCAACTCCCCTTCTCTGACCCAATAGGAGGCCTGGAGGCAAAGCATCCCCCAGTGCCTGGGATAACTGGCAAGGACAGCCATCCCCTGCTAGTGGTGTCATGGGCGTGTGCCAACAGCCCACCAGCTCCCTAGGTCAGGAAACCATCTCTCCTCTGGCTGCCCCCACTGGGCTGCTCGGAGGCTGCAGGCTGGATTCACAGTGGGGTCCCAGGGTGGGGAAGCTTCCATTTCAATGGCTGATCCTGGCCTGGCCCAGAGCCTTCTCCCACTTCCTGCTGACAACCAAGGCTGAGATTCCAAAGCCATATTTTCTCCTCTCTGCAAGGGTTCTGGCAGTGGACAGCCAACCCCAACCCCACTGTCTCCAAGTGCAAAGAGAAAGCTCTCTGGACAGCAGAGAATCTGGAAGGCAGAAGCCTTGTTGGTCTCAAGCTCTGCCCCAGCTGTAGAGGGAAGCTGGAGTTCAGCCCCAGGCAGAGGCCAGGAGGCCACCGGTCAGAGGGCACGAGGGTGGACTGCTGAGGATACAGCAGTCCCAGGGCCGCTATGGCCTGTGCTCACTCTGCATAACACACACAGCTTGGACTTTTTTTTTTTTGAGATGGAGTTTTGCTCTTGTTGCCCAGGCTGGAGTACAACAGCGCAATCTTGGCTCACAGCAACCTCCGCCTCCTGGGTTCAAGCAATTCTCCTGTCTCAGTCTCCTGAGTAGCTGGGATGGCTTGTACCACCATGCCTGGCTAATATTGTATTTTTAGTAGAGATAGGGTTTCTCCATGTGGTCAGGCTGGTCTTGAACTCCTAACATCAGGTGATCCGCCCGCCTAGGTCTCCCAAAGTTCTGGGATTACAGGCATGAGCCACTGCGCCTAGCCTGCAGCTTGGACTTCTAAAGGCTCAAGTCCCACACAGACATGTGAGGCTGGGCCAGCTGGGCCTCCACTGTCCTGGGTCCCAGAGCCCACTCCCCTGCCCTCCAGCCTGCTTCACTCCAGGCCCGGCGTCTGTCCCTTCAGCAGCATTAAACGTGGCAAATGTTGTCAACTCCAGCTCCAGGCCTCCTTGCCTCAGCAGGCACATTCCTAGCCTACCCGATGGGAGCTAAAGTGGATCCCAGATTGCGAATTCTGTTCACAAGATTTTGCCCTCCCAAGGCAGGCCAGGTTCCCCCATGTTTCTGGCTGCCTGATCCTGCTTGGAGAACCTGGAATCAAAATTTTAAGCCAGGCCTCTAAACCCAAGGAAGTAATCAAATGACTATGCAGATACACACGCAACCATATTTGTTGTGCTGTTATTTGTCATAGTAAAATATCTGAAATATGCTAAATGTCCATCATTAGGGCATGAAGTGAGTCATGTATGCTATTATATCCACAGAGTAGACAGTGTGTGAAAATGGTGATATAGATTTCCATTTCCTGACATACAAGACGCCTTGACACATTGCTGAATCTGAATAACATGCCCCCCAAACAGCACCCACAGTCGAGCCTGTGTGCGTGTGTGTGCCTGTGGTGTACTCTTTACGTATGTGCATAAGAAAAAGCCTGGAAAGAAACACTAAAATGGTTATCTCTGGGCAACAGGATTCTAAGTCATTTATATAATTTTAGCTACTATCCTTTAAAATCCCTTTATAATGACGAAATAACATTTTCATATTTAATAATACATTTTAATAATAAAACTTAATTATAAAACTTAATTACAATTTTTAAGGAGGTTAAAGGTCACCTAGCTGCTGGCCATCCCCAGATCTAACCTCTTGGGGAAAGCCAGGACCTAGGTAAGCAAGGAAGAGTTGCAGGGATTCTCTGATGGGGAGCAGTGGCTCACGCCTGTAATCCCAGCACTTTGGGAGGCTGAGGTGGGTGGGTCACTTGAGGTCAGGAGTTAAGAGACCAGCCCGGCCAACATGGCAAAACGCCTTCTCTACTGCAAATACAAAAATCAGCTGGGCATGAAAGCACGCGCCTGTAATCCCAGCTACTTGGGAGGATGAGGTAGGAGGATCACTGAACCCAGGAAGTAGAGGTTGCAGTGAGCCAAGATCGTGCCACGGCACGCCAGCCTGGGCAGCTGGGTGAGCCTCTGTCTCAAAAAAATAAAATTAAAAAAAAAGAATCATAGCGACAGATTCTTTAAAATGGCTTAGCTAAGCCCCAGTACCAGTTTATCACATGCCTGTGGTAAAAATCCCACTGAGGAAGAGGGCGCGAGGACCTACTGCATTTTCCTCCCTTCCCCCAGACATTAGGTGTGGGAGGAGAGGGCTGGCTGTGCTCATGCCTGATGCCTTTCGTATTTCCAGGTGAGCTGAGCAGAGACCTACCTTGCACCACCCGTCTCTGGCAAGCTCAGGATTCGTCCCCAGGATGCGAAAACCTCGATGGCCACCAACACTTAGCGAAGTGTGAGCATCACCAGGAAACCAGATAGTCTAGAAAGAGAGGGAAAAAGAGTGGGGTAGGGATGGGGAAAAGGTATCATTTTTTCTTTTTCTTTTGGCAAAAACATCTCTTTTGAATTCCAGCATCCTGGGTTGTCCCCACGCTAACTGGATGCTAGTCCCCACCCCAGATGTCCCAGATGCTGAGCTGCATACTGTGGATTATCTCACACGGGCTGTGCACAAACTCTGCCAGCACACGCAGATAATGGGCCGAAGTGGGTAGCAGAGTACTCCTAGTGGCAGATGTGAGGCATCCCTCCCCGCTCCTCTGAACATGCACAGCCCTAATCCCCACCATCGAGCCATTGACACTGAGTAAGAGAGAGAACAATGGTATTGTCTTCTATCTAATCCAAACTAAGAAACTCCAGCAATGGGGAAAAATAAAAAATTTAAGTCTTTAATCTAATACTGAAAAGGACACAAACTCTAGAATTACAGAAACAAATCATTACTGTTTTCACACAATGGGTAAGAAGACCTTGAGGAGGCAAAGAATAGGTTCCCCGGGGAGAAGTTTTTTTTTTTTTAATTATAGATTTAATACCTAGGAGAAAGAGGCTATCTATTACGGGGAGGCAGGGCTACTCCCGGTTCCTTCTTTTAAATGTAATCTATGAGAAAGCTATCTTCACGACGGGAAATGGCATCCCCCACTGCAAAACGCACGACTGTCATTACCTGGGAATCAATATATTTTTTTTAACTGAATATATCATTATCAATTGATTTTCCTTTTTCCTCTTAGCACTCTAGAGTTCTAGGTAGCAGGAGAAAGCTTTAATGCGCTATGAAGGATTTGGACAGGTAAATAAGTTATTGTAAACTCATTCTGCCTTATGGCCAGCTTCCCTCTGACAACGCGACAGGTCTTTCTCAGATCCTCTCAACCTGAGCTTTTTCAGCGGCTACTGAAAGAGACACACGTGAGCCATATCAAATGGCCATTTTAAAGCTGAAGGTGGCAAAAATATTATTTTTCCCAAGGATAGAATGTTCCCTTTACGACTAAGAAATAACTTCTGCGGGGACGCAAAATAAGCCAAGGTCACCATTTAATTTTGACGCAGAACCAAAGTGGCAAGTACATTTCCTCTACCAGGCCTACGTGTAGGACGAGGAGAAATTGATCCCTTTGACCACAAGGTATTGGCAATACTAGTGATCGATGTCGTTCTGGGAAAGATCCTTGGCAGGTAAGTGCTGGTGAAGAGAGAGGTCTAGGAGATAGGGGTCAAACCATTTTTAGGTGCCTAAGAATTGCATTCATTCATTCATTCATTTAATAAATATTGATTCCCTGTATGTGTCAGGCAGTGTGTTCAAGGCACTGGGAATACGTGAGCGATCAAAACAGAAAAATATTCCTACCCTCAGGAAGCTCATATTCTAGAGGGTGGAAACACATAATATACACTTCAAAAGCAGTGAAAATTGTATCATATTTTGGACAGTAGTATGTGCAATTTATTAGAGAAGAAATGGAGCAGGGTAGGGTGCATGTTGTGTGTGTGGAGGGGGGACATGGTGCAGTTTGGATAGGGTGGGCAGGGCCAGTGTCGTGAGTGGAGGATATTTGAGCACATACTTCAAGGAGATGAGGAGTGGGTCACGTGCACATCCTGCCCTAAGTGTTCCAGGTAGAGGGAAGAGCCAGTGTGAACATGGCTGGTATGTTCCAGGACCAGCAAGGAAGCCGCTGTGGCTGGCAGAGGGAGGTTCTAGGAAGAGGTGAGGCCAGAGAGGTGAGCACCCTGACTGTGTAGGACCCTGTAGGCCACTGTGAAGTCTACTAACTTGAGAGCCCAAAGATCCCAGACACTATCTCTAGAAGGGGCTCCCAATTTCTTGAGCCAAAACCCTCCCAGCTCAAATCGGGTTAATCCACTTCCTTTCCAGGCTGTGCCGAATGAATATGGAATAGGCCAGAATGGAGCCCGGAGGGACAGTGGTGGGAAGGAAGCACAGGCTGTCTACGCCTGTCCTGACGACAGTGGCCTTGCCCTTCCTTCTCTGTGGTCCCTACCTCTAGGGGAGACAGTCCTGAAACAGTTCTGAACAAAAATAAACCACAGGCACAGCTGAGTTCTCTGGAACTTTTCCTTCCTGTGCTGATGAAAAGATCTGGAAGTGAATGACCCGTTGGCTATTATAGACTGCACTGGGTATCTTCTGTTGGTCACTCTCAGCCTGCCTTCCACCTTTTCCACCTTGTTCTTTCCCACCTCTCCCAGGTGAGCCCTGGGAAGCTCACCCAACCTGCATAAAGAGCATCCCTCCAGTTCTGGAGCCTCTGACTTCTGGTTAGGTTCAGCCCACGCAGGCACTAGCGGGAGACTGGGGACACGGCTGGAGTTGGCTGCTGGCTCCCTGCTCCCCTCCCTGTCTGTGTCTTCATGAACAGGCTGTCCCTCAACTGCAGGTCATGGCTCTAGTTGAGGAACAAGGAGCTCTACAAGGCTTTCTCTCTGGATTCTAGTAATAGCTCCCTCCCCTGAACATTACACTCAAAGGCAGTAAGTAATTCCCCTTATCCCATCATCAGCCCAGAGGCACAGCACTATGATGGTTTCCCTACACTGTGCCTATACATTTGTGGATAGTCCTTTTACTTAATTCTCTTCAAATTGCACATTTGAATATGTCTATTTCAAGACCCCAATGGATACATTCACAGAGAGGGTTAAAAGCAAGACCCTGGAATCAGACACATCTGAATTAGAATTCTAACACTGCTACTTAGTTTTGTGACAGCAGGTAAGTTCTTTAACTCCTAGGAACCTCTGTTTCCCATTCTTAAAACTCCTCTTTCTCCTCAGCATCACCATCTCAGTAGTGCCATCACCCACTTAAAGTCCTAGGGCAAGCAGCACCTGCTTCACAACATCTTTGCCCACCCCTACCAGAAACTCTTCCCCGGAAAGGGGTTCTAACTGTTCTCGGTTCACATTTGGCATCAGTTTATGCCTCAGTGATTTTATTTATTTTTTCACATCTTTCCTTTCTTGTTCTTTTCCCATCCACCCAACCTCCACCCCTTGCAGTTAGACCCTGGCTTCCTGAGAATAGACAGTATCTTTTGGAATCTCTGGCCCACAGCACCCATTGCGTGGTGGTGTATAATTTATCCTGGACCCATTATTGTCCTTGGGAGGCCTACAAGCTACATCCATGCACCTAAGCACATTCCACTCTAATGAGACACATGGTATTTAAAAGTGATTTAAAAATAAATTACTAAAAACCAATTTTTAGTAATACTTTTGTTCCCAAGTTAACATTGTAAAACCTTAGATCATGGCCCAGGAAAATGAATCCCAGGAATAAACCCAGGAAAAACAGGGAGATAGGTATGGTTTTCTATCTCCAGATAGACAGACTGCTTCAGGGGCTTAATTTGTGACAGTTTTGGTCAAATTGACCTTTTCCCTTCCATTAATTTCATCAAAGGACAGCTTACAGTCTTAAGGAAAACAAATTGTAAAAGCCAAAGGACAGAGGACTCTAATTTATTTTAAAAAATACAGTAGTCAGTCAGTCACCACTTGTGAAAGGGATCTTATGGCTTTCAGCTTCCCAAGGTACTTGAGAGATACTAATTGACTTTGACAAGGCATTAAGACCAACGTGAAAGCAGGACCCTTGAATGGGCTATTTGGGTTAAATGCTGGGAGAGCTTCAAAATGAAGCCAGAGAAAAATTTTGAGATCTAGTTTACCTCTAAGTTTATAAATATAGTTCCCAACATGAACCAAATTAACGGTCAAGAGAATGATAAACAAGGGCCCCAGGATTTTTACTTCTCTATAAAATACACATTTTTTTTTCTTCTTTTGGAGAGAAACTGCCGTAAGAGAGAAGAAACCAATTAGGGAGCCTCCAGTTTGACACAAGATCAGAAAGCAGCCCTGCCGGGGTCTTAACCATACTCTCCAATTATGGGTCCAGAACCCAGAAGTTCAACACCCCTCAGCAAACTGGGCAACAAAGAGTCTTTCTTCCTTAGAAGAGAACAGCAAAGGAACCGGAGGCTGTAAACTGTAGGGACGAAACCAGCTCCCAAGCCCATCCTCCTGTCAGCCCTGGTGTGGGACTCTGAGGCACCTCTGACCCTGGGCGGGCATGCCTGCTCCAGTGCCTCCTTCAAGGGGAACGCTCATTCATATTCTTTTTCTTTTAAGACGAGAGAAAAGCAGGCCATCCATCCATTAATAATATCAACCATGGGTTCACCAAAGCCTGCAGGCTTCTTGCCAACACAAAAATAAGCACTCTCAGAAGGTTTATCTATCAGGTTCACGACAGCTCGTGAGCCGGGGTCTGGAAGGCACTGCTTTTTAACGGAGAGAGTGAAGATGCAAAGATGAAGTAAGTCATGAGAGTCTACCCAGCACAATGCAGAGATTTCCTATTCCATTAAGGAGCCACAGTTGGCCGCTGATGAGATCCATTACTTATTTTCAGCTGGTAGGGATGCACCTCCTGGCATGCTTTCTTGTAGGCACGTATTCAAAGACAGTGTCTGCAGAACCCAGGATGACTGACTGAGAGATAACGTTTTTACAAGGCTTGAAGTTGACAAAGCCTAGCTCATTCTTATTTTCTCATTTACCTGTTCTAACAAATTTGTGATTTGTTACTTTTATAATTACTTTTATAAAAAGCTGATTACTTTTATAATCCTCATTTTACAGATGAGGAAACAGAGGCTCATGGCAAAAAAAAGGTTGTCCAAAGTCACACAGCAAGTAACAGAGGGAGCCTAAACAGGAACCCCGGATTTTCTGCCTCCCATTCCAGGCTTTTGTTCCTGGGCCTCCACCTGCCTTCACCCTCCTCCTCCTGAAAACCCCTCCCCCAAGACATCCTTCTGCACTCTCTGGAGTACAGAAACTGTCCAGGCAAAACACTGGAGACTATCACAAGAAGGGCACACGTGCCACCCAAGGAGGCTTCCTGTTGGGCCAGCACAGCACCAAAGGGGCCCATCTCCTAGTACCCTTGGCTGGTTTGGGGCAAGGAGAATGGGAAGATAAAATGAGGTGTTCATAGTTGGGCTAGATCCTAAATTATGCTGTGACATGACTCTACCAGAAACCTAGCGTGAAAGATTTCAGGGGAAAAAGTTTTGCAAACTCAAATCCCCTCAAAACCGTTTTTTTTAAAAAAAAACACGGCAGACCCCTCCAAAATGAAATGAACTCGGACTCACTCAACTCAGCCCTGCCACTCAATGCTGGCACATGCCCCACCCCCCACCCTCCCTCCACCAGTTAATACAGATTCGCCCATCACTGGAACCAGAACCGGGATGACCCTTGCTTTTCCACAAGATGAGGAGAAAGAAGCCAAAGGTGCCAACTGGACCTACTAAAGCCTGACTCACTCACAGCAGCACTGAAGATGTCGGCAGGGAGGACCCACCTGGCACGTAGTAGATGCTCAGTAAAGAGTAAAGTTCTGTTCAAAGAAGGAAATTGCCTACACGGTTCAACTCCTTTTCCATAATTTTTCTTTGAACATCTGGAAGATGTTCACACCATAGGTTCATGATTGGAATATAAACCAGTTTAAAAAAAATCAGACATTGCTTCCAGATTTTGCTCTTATAAACAGGCCTCCATCCTCCCTGTAAATTGCAATAATTCCTTCCCAGATGTTGCTTCTCCTTCAGACCCATAAATCTCAGCTTTTCATAAGGATGCTTTGCCCCTGCCTGGTGCTGCGGGCTGTGCATCTTCTCTCGCTCATTAGATGCCACACAAACCCCTCGAGGCAGGGCAGGTGCCCATGTCCCTGATTCCCTGATGGGCAGGCCAGCTGCCGGCTCTCTCAAGTTGGAATGCGGCGGGTACGGGTGTTGAGTGATGCACAGTCGCCTTTTCTCCAGCACCCTCCAGGTCGCCATGGGGGGTGGGGCGTCAAGAGACTCACAGCGCCCATTCCCATCTACAGAGGCTCCACTCCCGCCGCCTTGGTGCCCTCAGGGGCACTGCCCCTTTAAAAGTCTGACTCCAATGTGGACACAGCTTTCCTCGATTCTCCCTGACACTCCTGGGAACAGGCTATAACATTTAAACAAGACTTGACTGGAGTCTTGGGGAGTCAAACAAAACAACAGGCAAGGAAGTAGGTGAGGGCGATGAAAAGAAAGCAACGCGCAGCCAGACCACCTGGCTCCCAGTCGGATTTCAGGAGGGCCTCGGGGTCCTGGTCAGTCCATCCAAGTCCAGGGGGCGACATCACCTCAGCATCCACCAGACAGGAACTCACACCCAGGCAGAGGCCCCCCTCAAGTCTGAACCCCACAAGCAGAGCCCAGAGAGAGTAGGGCTTCCCTGTTCCCTTCTGCCTTCCCTGTTCCAGTTTCTCATCTGAGGTCTGTCTCTTCCCTGGTGATCAGCCCTCTGACTATTTGCCCAGTTCTTCAGGGGAGCCTGTGACCTGCACCCCAAGCACTTGAGTAGTCAGCCACATCAGGAAACACCATGAGCCCTCTAGCAGATCAAAGCTGTCGGTGTTGGGAGCTAGAGATGGCTGTGGGGACAGGAGACGCAGACACCACACTAGCTCACTCCCAGGGTCTGGAATGAGCCAGTCTGGTCCACAGGTGTAGCTGCTGATGCTGGGTGGGTGGGGCTGGGGGGGTTCTCTTGAAGCCCCCACCCCTTTAGGGTGTGGTCTCTTGATAGCTTTAAAGAGGAGCCATGGGAACAGAATGGCTTCACAGTTTAAAACAAAGTGGGTAGGCCGGGCGCAGTGGCTCACACCTGTAATCCCAGCACTTTGGGAGGCCAAGGCAGATGGATCATGAGGTCAGGCATTTGAGACCAACCTGGCCAACATAGTGAAACCCCATCTCTACTAAAAACACAAAAATTAGCTGGGTGAGGTGGTGGGCACCTGTAATCCCAGCTACTCGGGAGGCTGAGGCAGGAGAATCGTTTGAACCTTGGAGGTGGAGGTTGCAGTGAGCCAAGATTGTGCCACCGCACTCCACCCTGGGCGACAGTGTGAGACTGTCTCAGAAAAAACAAAACAAAACAAAACATACAACAAAAGACAAGGTGGGCTATTAGACTTTGTGAACTGGTGGTCCCTCATAGAGATGCAGAGGGTCTTCTCCCTAGTCCGAACCCTGTAGCCTTGCACATGGTCTGCACTGCACCCCCGAGTTTCATTTTGGGTGTCCATCCTAGTCTCAGAGGCACCAGTACAGAGGCTGGCTCAGCCTGTGTAGTGCTCAGGAGCATGGAATATTGATAATCTGAGGGAGCTGGGTCTGAATCTCAGCTTTGCCATTTGATGGGTCTAAATCTCAGCTTTGTCATTTGATGGCTGTGACCACATCTGCCCACCCTCCACTCCCACTCCCTGCCTCAAGCTCCTTATCTGTACAGTAGGGATGATATCATGAAACATCTATGGTTGTTCTGAGAGTTTCATGTTCTACCATAAGAAAGAAACTTAACATAGTCCGTGGTACATATACATGGCGGCTATAACCATTACAATTACTATGTCTGCTCTTTGAAGGACAAAAAACACCTACAGTGCCATGGGGATGGTTGGGAGTTACACTAGATGGAGCCTTCTCTTCCACCACCTGCCAAAGAAGTGGGCATGAAGGGCACAAATGAATGAAGAGGGGTCTTCCTTGGAAGGTGGTGGAACCAATGGGCTGACCGCAGGGGTCTGGGCGGGTTTCACATGGGTCGTGTGCAGGAGCCTGGGTCGGTTTCACACAGATCGGCGACCACTCCCTGCTCCCTCCAGCTACCTCCCTGAATTTCAGCCTTCCCAGTGCCCCTGCTCCCAGTTCACCTGCAGCCAGCAATTGGTAAACCAAAATCCAGGCCTTAGGTCAGATGCTGCTATAGCTTCTATTTCATTATTCTGCCTTTCCTTTGAGCCCAAGCCTATAGAGCCAGCTGTCGAAAACCCCTTCCCCAACACAAGTGGGTCTTAAAAGGCATTGCTTCCTCACTCAGTAAAAAAAACTATTTTTATTTGAATAGATCTGGGGCTGTTTTCCACACTCTCAGAATAAAAAAATTTTTGTGAAAGAAAGGCTTTGGAGATTACAGGACTTTTTACCCAAATATGATGAGTTATCCATTTAAAAATAAACTACAGACAGGCACGTTTCTCCATACCCAGGCAGAAAGAAGCCATTACCAGGAATTTCTGTAAGTACTCTGCTTTTCTTGGCCAATGTAGAAAGCGCCTGGGAACTGGAAATAGAATGGGAAGCTAATTCTGTTTTCCTGGTCTCCACCAATGTGTGTAGGTAAGTAAGTGGCTCGATCGCACCACGGCTCTGTGATCCATCTGAAGAAACACGCAGGATGGCTTACCACCCTGACTGCTCTTCCGCAAATGAGGCCAGCAACTGAGCAGCCGTTCAGCACGGAGGTACCAATCATGGAGCCACAGCCTGGCACAGATTGAAGTCCAGATACAGGCAGGGTTGCCAAAGGCAGGAGAGGGTGAGTGACAAGCTCAGGTCCCACAGCCAGTCAGTGGGAGAGTTGGGATGAGACCCGGGGCTTCCTAATTCTCTGGCCACTGTCCTTTCTTTCATCCAAGATCTTTCTACAATGTAACTATCACTGAAGAGCTTCCAGGAAAGTCCTTCAGGAAGGTCAGATAACTTATCCCAACCCAGTCTTCCTTCCTGCAGAAAGTCCTGGTCCCCTTCCCTCCCTAGTGAGCATTAAATCAAATATTCCTTGCTGTGTTATTTTTCAAGCTTGATGTTTCTAAATCCAAATACATCTATAAATAATACATACTCATTTATATGTACATTTAAAAGATAAAAAAAAAAAACAAACACAACAAAGATACCTGTAGATTCGTATGAATACTAATGGCCTACTTTAACACAGTGGAAACAACCGCTAATGAACACAGGTAACTGCACGTACAACTTTCCCTCCACTCCATCTCCGGCCCATACACGGTATGGGAGAGCCTCCTTTCTGAACCTACACCATTCACTGCTTCTCTCCCACGGTCACATTTAGCCATCTGCTTCTTCTTTTATATGTGGGACTGTGTATTTTTTTCCTCTTCAGTTTTATATGAAACATTTAGCAATGAACTAGCAAATAAAAATACTACATATCATCTAGAATTCGTATAAAATTGTACTTGGCTTTAACGCATCTAAAGGTTGATAAAAAGAAACACATAGATGCTTCTTAAAGGCTTATTTATATTTTATTACACATTACACACATTGCACTCCATTGAGAAAATTTAGAAGTGGATGTGGTTCTCTCTGTCATGAGCCCGCATGGCGAAGATTACCACATCTACAGAACATTTTTCCTTTGGAACACAATGCACTCGTCTTACAGTTACCCCAGCGGACGGAAATGGCGCAAGTAATCCATCAGCACTTGCATCAGTCTTTGGAAGGAGGAGTTTCTCTATTATTGTTTTTGCCTTAAAGAGTGTACTCTTGGCATTATCTCTACCCTGCTCAATGCCTCCTGCCTGCACTCGTTGAGGACCAGCAGGGAGGGGAGCACCGTCACCTCTGAGACCCATGTGCAAATCAGCGGGAAGGTGGCGGGGTTAGCACCTGCCCCATCACACACCCACATGCAGAAATAGGGGACAGACAGGCTGCTGGTACAGGCTAAGTGAACTAAGCTAGCGGGACTGAAGATGGCCAGAGGAGGAGAGGTTCTGGGCCAGAGGGACTAGGGGGATGTCACGGCAGGGCTTAAGTGAGGTCCTAGAAGAAGGTGGCGCCTGAAAGACCAACGTGAAGAGATTCAGAGGGGCAAATGTCTGCATTTAGGTTCCTCCTCAAGTGGATCCTGAAACAAGGATTTCGACAGAAGTGAGTTCTTTGGGAGATGACTGTGAGGAAGTAGGAGGTGAGACAGGATAGGAGAAAAGCCAACTGAGAAAGCTTCCACCAAGGGGTCACCGCTGGGGGCAGCTGGGGCTCTGTCCTGCCGGGAACCCTCTGAGAGATGTGCAGAGTGCACTGGAATTGTCTCACAATGAGGTGAGGAAGCCAGGGTATTTATGAGTTGCCTCCCACCTCTCACTGGTGGAGGGCTGCTTCTGCAGTATGAGTGCCCCGTCACCTCCCGCCTGCCTGCTAGGCACCCTCAGACAGAG
The DNA here is from genome assembly GCA_963573385.1 of Cacajao melanocephalus. Taxonomy (NCBI): domain Eukaryota; kingdom Metazoa; phylum Chordata; class Mammalia; order Primates; family Pitheciidae; genus Cacajao; species Cacajao melanocephalus. The sequence continues at coordinate 76,257 of CAUYLG010020011.1, forward strand.
AGGCAGGAGGTGAGCGGCATGAGCAGGTGACGCCCTGGCTGGGAGATGGGTGCTGCACCAACAGTCTCTGTTCACTCTAGCAGGAAGCCAGGGCTCCCGTAAGCACCTGAACGCTGCCAGGACTAGCTTCGGGACCTGCCTGGGGCTTTATTCTCTGGGATCCAACCCTTCTGAATGAGAGGGGGCCACAGCCTGCCTGCCACAGTACAAGACCATGAGTTTGCTCATCCCCACAGTAGATGCCGTGTCAAATGTGTTTGTAATGGGATCATTTACTATCTGTCGGCCATGCAGCAACCATGTATGAAAAATAACATTGAGAAGCAAATTAAGCGATCTGTCTGCAAGCAGCCTGTTTAGATGAGGAAGGGCTGCTGTTGACGAATCTATTAAAATTATACATAAATTATCTAAGAGCACATAGATACATGCTCAGAATGAGGGCATTGATTATGGGCATTTTAAATACAGCCTGGATTAAATCATCTTGTCTCACTTGAATGGAGTAATAATAATTAAGAGAAGAGGTGGGAAAAATAAATTATACCCATCAACTTCCTGACCATAAGAAACATTCAGACTTTTCATGTTTCAGAATGACGATGCCTTAAAACACGAAGACTTCTGGGTGCTGGAAAGAACCCTCCGCAAAATGGGTTATAAGAAAGGAGGATCCAGAAAGGTCCCTGGATGCCCTCGAAAAGAGGAAGGGAAAAGTGGGGAGGCCACGTGCGCCTCTCTTGTCAAGCAGAATCTGGATGAGGATCTGAGGCTAGTGTTCTGTTTGGACAGTGGTTCCAGAAAGCTTAGGCAGGGGAGTGGGGAAGGGAGGCAGGGAAGGAAGCCAACACAGATTGCTCCAAATGAGCGGGCAAGTGGGGCCAATCTCACCCACTGGGGACCTCTGGGAGACAGGGAGGAGGGAGTCTCAGAGTTATCCCACCCAAAGGCAGCTGGGGTGTTTCCCTCCACCTCCCATGTATCATGGGCTGAAGGCTGCTGGCGGGGAATTAATTCTCTGGTCCTTCACGTCTGTCCCAAGTGGTCAGCAAAGGCTCCGGGGGCTCCAGGCTTGCAGAGACCCTGGGGAAATGAGTCTCCAACAAGTGCAAACACACTGTGCTGGAAACTCATAACCTCTGATTACTTGGATGGAATTCAATTTGCCACTTTCAAAAGTCTAACAAAAACAGACTACCCTCCACCCCCACGTAATCACTGAATAATATTATAATCATTTTGCATGGAAATTGCATTATTTCCCTGATGGAAGCATAGGCTTTGAACCTCTCAGGGCTTCACCGGCTACATTACTTTTCAAAGTATGAAGTAGCAGGTTCCAATTATCTGAAAAAAATTTAAAACAGTAACAGCACAATACATAGTGTGATCCAGATGGAGAGAATACACATTTTCCAGGACAGGCACCTTGATTAGTGACTGTGATTGTTAAACACATTTCAGGTAATATGGTGATAATGGACATTAATAGCGGCAATAGTGCTGAAGTGCTGAAATATAATCATTTCTGATTATATTACTATTTCTTTTTGTGAAGCATGCTGCATATTTCCAAATGACTCTATGCTCATTAAACTACACAAAAGCCCAGCAGCAGATTGGCAGAAAGGTGGTCAGAAGGGGCTTATGGTTCCTTGTGTTTGGAAAGTGGTGAGGGATGTTGGTCAGAGTTCCTGGCGGGTCCAAAGGCTCAGAAGAAGACGACGTCTTCTGTCTTCTGGCTCCATTGGAGACCTCTGCCTGCGTTCACAGACATAGGCTACCAAACAGCCACTACAGAAATGCTCATACGTGCATTATAACAAGTGAGAGGTTTTAAGTAAGAATTTTGTGCAGTAAATTTTTTTTATCTATGCCATCTTTTCCCTCCTCCACCAGTCAAAGCCATGAGGGACACTAGAAGGTCTAGTCCAACTACCCCTACATTTACATATTGATATATCCAATATATCAATGGATAGATTCTGTATCAGAAGAGGACTCTAATTAATTTAATTAACACAGATGTAGTAACTGTTCTTGAGGTTACAACTTCAATGTTTTAGTGTCTGTAAGTTATTATAAACAGATTGTTAAAGGTCACTTTAACAAGAATCATACCAAATGGTGTATTATTGCAAGAGATTGTGAATATTTACCTATAAACCAAATGAAAAACAAAAGCCAAAAAACACCTGCTTCAACTTCTGTGAACTGAGGCCTGTGGCTTGGGATAGAATTCACAGGGAAGGTCTAATCCTCAGATTCAAAAAGTACCATCTCTCAAAAGCTGGGATGGAAGTAAAGATCATGATGGTCTGAAATACTGCCAGAGGACTCAAAAAGTCGCTCTAGTGATAAAAAAAACTACACTGAAAAAAACCCCACATGGGAGGCAAAGCTGCCCAGAACAAGTCTGAATAATTACTCATGAAATATAAGTGGAAATATTTCTAAATTAAACTTTTTTAAATTTATTTTTTAATCAAAGATGGGGTCTTGCTATGTTGCCCAGGCTGGCTTTGAACTCCTGGGCTCAAGCAATCCTCCCACCTTGGCCTCCCAAAGTACTAGGATTACAGGTGTGAGCCACCATGCCCGGCTAGCATTTTACATGGTTTGTAATTTTAGACACTTGAAACTAAAATAATTAAACATTGTTAAGTACACTTTTTTTGTTGCATTTATATTCCAAAATAATTAATATATTCAGGTTGGCTAAAAAGTTTTTGGAAACCTTTTCTTTGGGAAAGTGGGGAACTGCCTTAAGTTTGGGCATAAAATTAATTTTCTTGGCACTATTGTGCAGTCCTCATCCTGTCAAAGGCCTAATTTAATCCACCAGTCAAAGCCACTAGGGACACTAGAAGGTCTTTAGTCCAACTACCCCTCCATTTTGCAGATAGGACAATCGAAGCTCACAGAATTCTCTGTCCTACCACAGAATCATCATAGGAAGAAGGCTGGAAATCAAAGCCAGCTTCTCCTATAGACTCCCTAGTGACAGAGGCCACAGCCTGGGGCTCTTTCTGTCAGCTGGGGATAATTTGGGGCTGTGAACTCACAGGTGATAAGCCAACCTCAAACAACCCACCTACAGTAGGCTTTGCCAGCCACCCAGTATAGCACAGAGCCCGTCTCCTCTCCAGGAGGCAGCTCCCTCTGGATCACAGACCAGGTAGCATTTCCTACGCTTTGCCAGAACTCTGCCACTGTTTTAAAAAAGAGAGAGACACATGTATTGAAAAGCCTACATAAATATGAAAATGTGTCTGGGCTCTTCTTTCCAAATGGGAGGAGCGCTGCTGAAATTTGCCAGGTGGGAGTCATCCTTGAGTTCCACCTGTCAGTCACCTGCCTCCCTGAGCAGCTGAGATTCAGACAAAAATCCCTTCTCCTCTCATGGGTGGAAGGAACACAGATGCAGCCCTTTCTATTAGGTTCATGCAAACGTAATTGTGTTGTCATCAAAATGGCAAAAACCAAAATTACGTTTGCATTGAACTAATACCTGGGAGCCTCAGTTTCCTATTCCCTAGGGAGTGTGTCCTGGGCAAGGAGGGTGTGTCACTTCTCATTAGGGCCTCCTAACGAAGAGTGGGGAGCCACTGTCATTAAAAATCCTGAAAAGCAAGATCTTCACTGGCTAATAACACAGCTTTGAGCACTGAGACCTACTTTACATTTTAGTAGGCAAAGCCATCTATTTCCCCCCTGCCCCGCAAAGATAAAGATGAGGTACATTGGATAGTGGGATGGGGTATCTGATAGCGAAGGCAGAGTGAGTCATAAAGGCAGAGGGGTCACGTGAGGATACCAGGTCCACTTAAAAGGCTTAGGCAGCAAAAAGTGAATCTGACTTCCCATCAGCACACTTCACTCAAGTGTTTCTCTGTTGATGGGGCATTTCAGCCAGAGCCTCAAAAATTAACAGCCACTTGAGAACTCCTAATCAAGAAGAAGTAAAGTGGGTACCTCAAGGCCATACTCTTTAAAGCTAGAGGCATAGAACTTCTAGAGCAGCTGCAAAAGTGTTGAAACATATGAATTATGAATTGAGATCCTGTGGTTATTCAAATCTAGTCCCAGAGCTCACCCCCAAAGTGGGAGACAGAAAGAACCACAGGCCATCTCATGGTTGTTCATGGGCCGAGTCTGGTAGCCAGGTCCTGGCCCTGCAGTTACTACTCATGTGATGTCAAGCAGGCTCCCCGACCCCTCTGCCTCTGTCTCTTCAGCTATGAGATGGGAAAAACAAGAGTCTTTTCTCCACTGGGTTGCTGGAAGATTCAACAGGAGAATACAATAAAGTACTCAAAAAAAGTGCCAGGGCCGGGCACAGTGGCTCATGCCTGCAATCCCAGCACTTTGGGAGGCCGAGTCGGGTGGATCATGAGGTCATGAGATCGAGACCATCCTGACCAACATGGAGAAACCCTGTCTCTATTAAAAATACAATAAATTAGCCAGGTGTGGTGGCACGCGCCTGTAGTCCCAGCTACTCAGGAGGCTGAGGCAGGGGAATCGCTTGGACCTGGGAGGCTGAGGTTGCAGTGAGCCGAGATCGCGCCACTGTACTCCAGCCTGGGTGACAGAGCGAGACTCTGTCTCAAAAAAAAAAAAAAAAAAAAAAGTGATAGACACAGATTTGGTTCTTAACAGATGTTGGTGATTATTGTTTGATCTTGTCGGCCACTGGGATGATCTTCCTAAGACACCAACCTGGTTTTCTCCTATTTGAAATACTTTAGTGGCTTCTCTTTGCAGAAACAAAATCCAAGATGCTTGGCACGGTATCTATGGCCACAGCTACGCTGCAGACTTCTGTCTTACCAGCCACGGTGCCTCCAGCCTGAACTGCTGGGAGCTCCTGAGTTTGCACCATGTTCCCGCAGGGCTCCACGCCTTTCCACACCTGTGGCCTCCACCTGTCTTGTCTGTCCCTCATCTTCTGCTTGGCCAGCTCCACTGTGTGTCCAAGTGCCCATTCTCTGAGCCCCTGGAGTTACCACATGCATATATTAATTAAGCCTTTTTCACCCCATTCTTGTTTGGGGCCAGATTAATTCTTTGTAATGGGCATCCTGTGCATTGTAGGGTGTTTAGCAGCATTTCTAGCCTCCACCCACTAGGTGCCAGTAGCATCCCTTCTCCCCTAAATCATGAAAAAAATATCTCCAGACTTTGTCCCGTATCCTCTAGAATGCGGAAGGGAACAAAATCATCCCTGGTTGAGAACCACTGCACTAGAAAAAACGATAAGCTCTGTGAACACACAGGCTATAACTGATTCATGTCTCTATCACTGGGACCTGGTCCAGTACTTGGCAAATAATATATGTTCAATAAAGGGCTGTTGACAAGAAAAGAAGGAAATGAAATAAAACGAATTTAGTGCTCATAATAAATATCCTACTCAAGGTTGAGATAGGGATGTTGGATCAAGTAATGAATAAATGAATGAGATACAGAATTTGCTAACTGTATAAATACAGGTATGTTGAATAAATACCTCTCATCATTTCAACATTTTAAAGTAAAATTTCGACTCCAGGATATCCTTCCAACTTCTTCTCTACCTGTCCTGCTTAGCTGCTCTGCTTCATGGTGAAACTTCTGGAAAGGCTGCCTAGGCCTCCTGTCTACTTCCTCACCTCCCATTCAGCCCCCAGCCCATCACTCCACCTAAAGTTCTCTTGCTAAGGTTACCAGTGACCTCCATGGTGCTAAATCCAATGGACAGTTTCCACTTTTTATTTTGCTATTCCAGAGGTTTTTTAACACTGGTGGCCATTCCTTGAAAGCAGGGATGGAAGTCAAGGTTTATAACAAGTGATGTGACATGGACACTAAGCGATCACAGTGCCTGCACTGAGCAGTCAGAGTGGTCACCGGGCATCCGTGGCCAGGCCCGCTGTGCCTGCGCAGGCTGAATACAAGCCTTGCATGAAACCGCTGTGCCTGTGCAGGCTGAATGCAAGCCTTGCTTCAAACCCTTGCTTCCCTTTGCTTCCACAACAGTCTCCTATTTTTTCTCCTACTTCGTTGGTTGTTATTTCTCCATTGTGCAGAATCACTCTTCCCTCCCTGGCTACCACCCATCAGACCTCCTGGAGGATGTTTTGCCAGGCCCTCTTCTCTTTTTTTACTCTATTCTCTTCTTCCCCTGGTTGATCTAATCCATGCTCCAAGCTTCAATCACTCTCCATATGCTGATGACTCTCCAAAACATATTCTCCGCAGCCCCACCTTTCCTCTGAGCTCCGGATCTGTACATCTCACCTACTTATCTGACACCTTTAATGTGATGTTTCAAAGGCAACTAAGACCTATCATGGCTCTTCCTCTCACCCAAACAAATCAAAGAACTCTGGGCTTCCCCAGTGCTTCCTGTCTCAGAATATAGAACACCAATCATCTTACATCTAGATGTAACCATCTAATCAGGTACAACCCTGGCACCTAGGAGCCATCCTGCAGGCTTTCTCCTCCACACCCAGCCCATTCTGACCCCTGACATACCTCTTATCTCCTCTACTTCTCTTCACCTCCACCGCCGCTGTCCTCTCTTGCAATAATCTTTTCACTTGGTTCTCCTGAATCTTGCTAGCTCTTCCCCAATCTGTTTTCATGCTGCAGCAAAGGGCAAATCTGATCCTGTTTCTCCTCTGCTTTAGCCTTCTCCATTAGACTCAGATAAAGACTGGAGGCACAGCATGGCTCCAAGACCATGCACGCACCAGCTGCCCATCCTCTGCTGCCTCATCTCACCCCTGTCCCCATTCTCCTCTCCACTATGACCACTGGCCTTCTCTCAGTTCCTGGGACGTTGCACTTGGACTGCAGGGCCTTTCCACGTGCTGGTTCCTCTCTCTTCACCTGGTTCACGCTGATTCAGATGCCAACAAAGGCAGCAACTCTTGAGGGAAGCCTTTCTTGACCTGAGGTTGCCACACACCACCCTGGTTGTACAGCTATGAAAATAGCTGTTCATAATTATAATTTATGTTTGTGATTATATCATTAATTTCCTGTCTTCCTTGCCTGAAGCATAAGCTCTATGTAGATAGAGGATGTCCACTTCTGATTACCTCTGTACACAGTTCAGGGGCCAGCAAACGACAGCCTATGGGCCAAATGCAGCTGGTTTTGTCAATAGAGTCTTTCTGGAACACAGCTACACCCATGTGTTTATGTATTGTCTATAGCTGCTTTTGTTCTACAAGAGTTGAGTCGTTGCAACAGAGACAAAATGGCCCTCAAAGCCTAAAATACTTACTTTATAGAAACAGTCTGCTAGCCCAGCTCCAGTGAGAGCGCCAGTGCCTTGCAGAGAGCAGGCATTCAATACAGATGTGTTAAATTAATGAGCATGTGGGCAAGCTGAATAAATGAGCTTCCAGCAGATCCCTGGTGTCTGCTGAGTGAGTGACTCAAACGGGCCCTCTCTGGGGCAACGCTAGCCACCTGCCGATGTGCACTGGTGCCTATGGGACTGTTACTGACATGCTGACGTAAGAGCGGGTATCCTTACATTTTCTTTAGAGTCTCAGCTAACAGGTTTTGCCCGACAAGGAGGGGACCTTTCATCTGACTGTGGAGACCTTGTTCCTGGTGCTTCAGAGCCTGGGAGTTTACTGTGGGCCATCCAGCACCAGCGGGATCCTGTCACAATCCTTGTGACAGCCCTAAAAGCAGAACAGGGAATTCCAGAGGCACCCCCACCTCAGGGAACACAAGGTGAGGGGCTGAGGGGTGATCCATGGGTCCAAAGAAGTAGCACACACACTGCAAGAGTCCTGGAGAGGAAGGGGTCCCCGAACCAGGCCAAAACCCTTTAATGGGACAGAATCAAAGGAGAGGAAGATGAAGGAAGAATTAAGAATCCCTGGCTGTCTCTTCTCCAGGTCCCCACAGCTCAAAGCCACCATTTCTCACAGGAAAGACCTGGCCTCTCTGGGCTCAGAGCCCATGTGAGTTCAGCGTTGGTCAAACATCATCCTACACCGGTCACTGTGCATGTGAGGGTTACTCTGCACTCATTCAGGGCAGGGATTGCTTTAACCTCCTCCTGTTCCTGTCACCAGATGCCTCTAGCTCCAAACCCCAGGGTTGGGAAGGCACAGAGCCTGGCACAAGGAAAGGTCTCAGCAGATGCCTGGGGAGGGGCCTCAGAAGCCCTCGACCTCTGCTGCCTCTGGTCCTGACACCCGAGATGCTGTCACCCTGCTCCCTTCCACCTAGCCAGGCCTGCTTCTGCGGTGGCCTGTGTGACCTGGAGCAAACCTACCACCTGTCTTCTCCCTCTGCCCAGCTGTCTCAGCAGGTCCCCATCAGCATACTTCAAACCAGCCTGGGTGCACAAGAGAGGCAGCATCTACCGCCACCCCTGTGGGTGACCGGACCCCATGAGGGCTGCCATCCGGCAACATCTCAATGTGCAGACGTAGCTACCCCCCTCTTTTTTTGGTGGGGGAAGACTCCAGAATCCTAATATTCATAAATAAGTTGTCAAAAATTCCTACAGCAGTGAAAACGCTGCATCCAGGCTGAAGCGTGCAATGTGGCAGGAACAGAAAACGCAATGCGAGCATTTACACCCAAGCGCAAGTAGCCAGAACCCCGCAGAGCTGGCTCAGGAGAATGTTTCCGGCTCCTCACTCGTGGGTGCTAGACGCACGCATCACGTGGCCTTACTAGAGAAGTTTCAGATTTAGTTCTCAGATATTTTGTGAAGATCCACGGAAAAGAGAAAGAACACTCCTGAGCACAGCCCAAATCAAGGCTCCAAGGATTCTAGAACAAATTCTTCCACCTGCATTTTCCTGGGTTCCTGGTACAGCTCTGCAAGCACTCAGCTGCTATGGGGAGCCTGCTGGGGGTTCTGTGGAGGCGGCTGCTCCTCCCACTGCTGTCACTGCTCCACTGCACCAAGGGACGAGGGCCAGTAGTCTTCTTTGCCTTGGGCCCCTCCAGTGACAAAAACGGGGAGGATGCTGGCTCCTCTCATCAAACAGGAATCTGCTTGGAAGAAAAATCCTTTCCAACAGGCTTGGTGGTTGCATTAATTTGTTAGGGCTGCCATAACAAAACACCACAGGCTGGGTGGTTTAAACAATGGGAATTTATTTTCTCACAGTTCTGGAGGCCAGAGGTCCAAGATCAAAGTGTCAGCAAGCTTGGTTTCTTCTGGGGCCCCTTCTCCCTGGCTTGCAGGTGCCACCTTCTCACTCACGTTGTCCTCACATGGTCTTTCTTCTTTGCACGCACATTCCTGTGTCCCTCTGTGTATCATCTTTTTATAAGGACACCAGCCAGGCTTAACCTTAATCATCCCCTTTACAGACCCTATCTCCAAGTACAGTCACATTCTGAGCTACTGGGAATTAGGGCTTCAGCATGTGGATTTTGGGGAGACACAATTCAGTGCCTAACTGTAGCTAACAAATGAACCACATCGCAGAATTTACAAAATCAGGAGAGTCTACTCGGGAGGCTGAGGCAGGGGAATAGCTTGATCCTGGGAGGTGGAGGTTGTAGTGAGCTGATATCGTGCCACTGCACTCCAGCCTGGTCAACAGAGGGAGACTCTGTCTCAAAACAAAACAAAGCAAAAAACCCACAGATAAACCAAAAAAAAAAAATAAAAAAATAGGAGACCATCCCTCAGCTGATGCTTCTTTTCATCACTCAATGGCAAACTTGTCCGCCTGTCCTCAGAGAAAGTTCTTAAGCAGAAAGGCAAATAAAATGCAGAACCCAGAATATCTTACATTAACTGGATTTCCACTTTTTTTTTTTTTTTTTAACAAAGACCTTCACTCACAACAGACAAATCAATGATGGTAACAATAACAACAGTGATGATCAACCAACCAAACCTGGCAAAACTACTTCAGCTTAGCAGAAGTTAAAGCCGAAGAGCATATTTTAACACGAGGTGTCACTCTGAATCATAATACACGGTATTTATAAAATATATTTTTAGGTAACCTTTTTACAGAGCTTTATTAATCAGTCACAGGAGGTCGGGGATTATGGAAGTGGGACACTTTTATGGGTTGGCCAAGACTTTGTTATTGATGATGCAAGAAACTAAAGACAACAGCTGTCCCAGAAGGAGCCAGGCCTGAGAAGAGGGCACATTCCGGAGACATCAAAGGGTGCTCTTATTTAATTCACAATAAATTTGTCTTCAGAGGTTACAAACTGATTGCACAGAGGCTGCAGACGCAAGAAAAATAAACGTGCCCCCCCCTCCACCCACTGTTTCTGTTTCTACAAGTTGTCAAATTCAGCTCACAGCCTTTAGCCCTCTTTAATGGAAAGGCTCACAGCATTCCATGCGAAGTGCCAAGGGGTAGGCAACCTGGCTGTTTGATCTGCATCCTATATTTGGCACCTGGCATAGGGTCTGGTGGGCAGGAGGCACTGAGAAATATTTGTTGTACAAAAAAACAAAACAAAACAAAACTTTCATTGAGGAAAAGATCTGGGCAAGGCGGGGAAAGATTGCAGAAAAATCACAAGAACAGAGGGATAGCAAAACACACAGAGCACTACAGGCAGACTGCTTAACAGTCACGAGAGATGGTGCAAATGAAATAACGAAATCATTATTCAGTCCTCTGATATGATTATACAAGGAGACAGAAAAAGCTGACGAAATAACTGCTTTAAAATGTATAATCTTCATCTTGTAAAAATAAAACCGGGATTTTGTAAAGAATGTATATCAGAGTTACACAAAACATCAAGACTATACAATTTATAGACAGATTTAAATGGAGTCTGCCTGGGGGTTTAAATAAAATCCATCCTACTAAGCATAAAAATAAAATTCTTTTTAAAACAATTACTCTGTGAAATGAAGAATAAACATACTCGTTTAATCTTTAACTAAGCTCATCCTACAATATAATCCACTAAGTCCCCTCACTATGGGGCTGCAATGGGACACAGGAGGTGACAGGAAGGGAGAGGAGGGGACAGGCTGAGCTGTGAGGCAAGGCTGTGTCCAGATCCCAAGGGGCCAGGGCGGGAGGGTCAGGGGCCCAGCTTTCTCCTCGGGCAAGGGGAGCCAATTGAGGACTTAAAGGAAGAACTGACTCAATCAAATGTGTATTTCAAAAGATGACGCACAGGTTAAAAGCCCCTAATGAAAAGAGTAGCCATCAGCTGATACAAATACAACACAATTAGGCTAGGCTGTTCAAAGCTAGACCTGGCCTCCTCATTTGCTGTTTTAATGGACATTTAGTCAGCAAGTGGACCTCAGGTCCCGGGTATGAAGCTCACTGCCCTGGTTTCAAACGCTGTAAAATCCCCTGGACACAGAAAGTCTCCCCAAATGCAGTACCAAAACCTCCTTCCCTTTTTTAAAGGGTAAATGCAGGTTAAATAAAAAGTGCTGGAGTTTGCCCATTGTAGGTTACTAGTGAGCCTGAATTTTCTTCTTCAAAAAAAGAAAAAAATACCAAGTCTCTCTTATTTTATGATGTTGCTTTTTCTAAATATTCATATAAGGTGACCTTTTCAAGGCACTGCCTGGAACTGAAAACATGCTGGTAATAAATCGTGTTTCTCTGGCTTAATTGAAGCCCGGCATTAGCCAGGAGTCAGGGCTGCTGACTTCCATTTCTTAGGGTATCCAGAGAAGCAGAGCTCAGCGGGCATCTTGGGGCTGCCAGGACCCGGCAAGGGCTCTGGCTCCAGGGGAAAGGTTCCCCCACCACACCCCCAGCAAGGACGTTCCTTCAAGGTGGGCTCTTTCCCCAGAATTCCCATATGGCAGGGAAGAAAATGCTGCTCCCACACTTCTATTTTCAATCGCATTTCTGAAAAGCCTCAATGTGGGAGATGCATCGTTAGCACAGTCCCACAGCTTCAGGGGAATCCTGCCTGTCGGCCCTCGGCTGACAACAACTGCTGCATTTTTCTGTCACACAGGATAGGCAGTTCCCAGGCAGAAGAAGACACAGATCCTGTGACCTGGTGGCTAAGCCACGGTGGGGTTACGTCAACCAGCTGATCATGGTGGGGCCAGGGACTGTTTGCCAGACAATTTTCAGAGACACTGTCCAAACCCTCAAGTCAATAAGAGAATGTTGTAGGCATGGAAAAGAAACGTTTTTTTTTTAAATTTACTTTTTTTTTTTTTTTTTAAACGAAACATACACTCCTGTAAAAGGAGACAACACAGTTCTTGTTCTTTAGAAGTTTACAATCTCTCAGGGGAGGCAAACCCAGACCCAGACATGGAAAAGACATAAAAATACACAAAGAAACCACAGTCCCGGCATACATGGAGTGGTTATGCAGAAGCACAGTTCTAGCGCTGGGGGATGTGTGTGGGGAGGTGATCAGTCTTCATAGTTCCCCAAGAGCCCGCTTACTCTCCTAAAGTTCTAGCACCTGGAGATAGAAAGAACAACACTCCAAAAGCAAGCCAGTAAGTGTGTCAGCGTCGAGGGATATATTTTCCTTTACTCTATCCGGTGGCCTTTCTAAATGTGTTGGTGTCATTTTTATAGTTAACAATGTTATATATTGCTGTACATGGGTACATAAGAGATGCTTCTAGAAAAAAGACCAACAGGGACAGTGACTCCTTTCAATGAGGGCTGTGATTATGCTTAGAGTAAAAAATACTGAGTAAAAAAAAAAAGGAGGGGCCGATAGCATGAGTGTCCCTGGCAGTCACCCTCCAGTGATATTCCCAGAACTGTTTCAGAGGCAGATGTCACTTTTCTCGCTTCCTAACACGGTTTGGATGTGTGTCCCCTCCAAATCGCATGTTGAAATGTGATCTCCAATGTTGGAGGTGGGGCCTGGTGGGAGGTGCTGGATGCTGGAGGTGGATCCCCTGTGAATGGCTCAGCCCCATCCCCTTGGTGATGAGTGACTTCTTGCTCAGCTCATGAGAGAGTTGGTTGTTTAAGAGTCAGGATCAAACACCGTATGTTCTCACTCATAGGCGGGTGTTGAACAATAAGAACACACGGACATAGGGAGGGGAGCACTACACACTGGGGTCTGTTGGGGGGGAAACAGGGGAGGGACAGTGGGAGGTGGGGAGTTGGGGAGAGATAGCATGGGGAGAAATGCCAGATACAGGTGAAGGGGAGGAAAGCAGCAAATCACACTGCCACATGTGTACCTATGCAACCATCTTGCATGTTCTTCACATGTACCCCAAAACCTAAAATGCAATAAAAAACATATTAAAAAAAAAAAAGAGTCAGGCATGGTGGCTTGCACCTGGAATCCCAGTACTTTGGAGACTGTGGTGGGAGGATCACTTGGGCTCAGGAATTGGAGACCAGCCTGGGCAACACAGTGAGACCCCATCTCTAAAAAAACAAAAAAAATTTTTTTCTGGGCACAGTGGCACATGCTAGCGGTCCCAGCTACTCAAGAGGCTGAGGTGGGAGGATCATTTGAGTGCAGGAGATTGAGGCACGGATAAGCTGTGATCACACCACTGCACTCCAGACTGGGTGACAAAGCAAGCCCTGTTTCAAGAAAAAGTAAAAATTAAAGAGTGTGGCACCTCCCCCTTCTCTTGCTCCCACTCTCATCATGTGACAGCCTGTTCCCTCTTCACCTTCCGCCATGACTGGAAGCATCCCGAGGCCTCGCCAGGAGCAGATGCCAGTGCCATGCTTCCTAGACACCCTGCGGAACCATGAGCCAAATGAACTCCTTTCTTTGTAAACTACCCAGCCTCAGGTACTTCTTCGTAGCAACTAAAGAGTGGACTAATACATCATCCAACAGCAAGCCTGTGGGCCAGCTTTCTGGGTCAATGTCGATCCCTTCTACTATTCCTGTAAACTTAAAGCCTGAGGAGTAAGAGGTACTAACGTGCCTGTCCGAAGTCCCTCTGTCCCCCACTTGGAGGACACTCACAAGGGAACATCTGCTTTCACTGGGAGCTAGGGAGAAACACTTTCTATTCCTTTAAAGGCAGAACGTCAGAGCCTAAAGTGGGGCCATCGACTGCCTCGGGAAGAGGGGGATGCAGGAGGTTCCAGACTTGAGTGGGAGCTGCAAGACATATGCAGGCCTTCCCAGTCCCTATGACACCAGTGCAACCCATGTGGGAAGAGCTGTGCGTGCTGCTGCTGATGTGTGCCGTGGGAATGAAATCAAATAAGCAAGGCTCCTCAAACACAGCTAGAAAGGCCTTCAGGGAACACAGGACAAGAAACATGATGAGAACTCACACTCCCTGGGTCGCTACTGTGTTCCAGGCACAGCTCAAATCCAGCCTTTACATGTATTTACCCAGGGAGCTCTATGGGAGTGAGCATTGGAATTCTCTCTGTATTAAGGTGGGGAAACAGACACAGAGAGATTAAGTCACTTACCTAAAAACACACAGCCACTAGGCTGTGGAGCCAGGATTCAAACCCAGCCATCTGCCTTCAAAGACAAACTTTAAAAAAATTTTCTTAGTTTATGCTAAGGGAAAGAATCAAGTCACAAAAGACCCCATTGTTACATAATTCCACTGACAGCCATTGCCCAGAATAGGGAACTCTACAGACATAGAAAGTAGATCTGTCAGGAATCTGTTTCAGTGAAAAAGAAAAAACAACAGATTAGTGGTTGCCAGGGATTGGGTGAGGGGAAAATGGGGACTGATTGCTAATGGGTATGGGGTTTCTTGTTGAGATGATGAAAATGCTCTAATATAAGCCATAGTTGGTTTATATTAGAGTGTACAGGGATGGTTGCACATATATGTGACTATATTAAAAGCCATTGAATTGTATACCTTAGGTGGGTGAATTGTAGGGTATGTGAATTATTTCTCAAAAAAGCTGTTATTATTATTACTAACTTAGTTAAAACACCTCTCCTGAGAAATGAACCAGGGGATACACAACTCTGCTTTCATGGGATACCTGGGGAGGCAGCGCAACTTCACTTCAAAGGGAAATGGATCCAAAAGAAAAATGGGAGGAATGTCCATTTTCTTAGAGTCTTTCAATATCGAAGCTGCCAACTGAACCATCAAGGCTGAAGCCTTGGGGGCAGCCCCTCATGTTCTACAGAGAAGGGATCAGGGCCCTAAGGAACCCAAGATCCTGGCTGCAAGGACGACCTTGGTCTCCTGATCTGTCTCACAGCACAGCCACCGGAGAGCCCTGGAAGGTTATTAAATATGAATTAAGAAAACATAAGATGTGCAGGCCGAAATCTAAGCTACAGAAAAACAACCCTGACCCTGCACCTGATCCCATGAAGTGGGAGGAACCACCTAGGCCTGGTGGTGCGTCCTGCCCAGCTAAGCGGAATGATCTGGGAACTCTAGGGAGCATCACGCTCTGTCTCACCGAGAGGTGGGATGAAAACCCCGTACAAGGCCGGTGCTCCCGTCATGATGGACTTGCTTCATGTTCCTCCACTTGTGCTCTGAATCGCGGAATTGTTTTCCCTGGTATTTGTCACAGTGAGGACATGAGCTTTTTAATTGGCAATCGAGCGTGCCGCTTGAGATGTCAAAAGACTGTCTTTGTTGAGAAGCAGCTCTGTTAAGCGCAAGCCCCACAAGTTAATGGCTATGTCCCTGAGTCAGCTGGGGAGCGCTGGCTTGAGCACAGAATAAAGCCAGCCAAAAGAACAGATGATTTCATTTATGCAGAGCCTCGCTAGATAGCCCCCGGGTGCTGAATTCCACGTTGGATTTAATGTGCAGGGTTCCAGAGGGCTTGGCTCTCCACCTCTCCCATCCCAGCAACGCTTTCCAAGGAGTTCAGTTGTGTGGGCAGTTGGAGAGGTTAAATATTGTGCCAAAGGTTCTCTAATTAGTTGATGACCCCAACTAATGGCCTCCCTGTATCCAGAGAGGTGTAACTTTGAGGTACCCTTTGCACTGTGACCTTGAGCATGACTGTGTGACTGGCTTTGGGAAAAGGCATGCACATTTCAACTTCCTCTTTCATTTCTCAGAAATTGCTATAAGAACATGCTGGCTGGGCTCACTGGAGGATGAGAAATCAGCCTGCTTAGTGAGAGATCAGCCAGCTAACCCCAAGCATGTGACGGGTCCCGGACAAGATAAGTAGAGCCACCTAAGTGACCTGCAGCTGACCACCGATGCATGAGTGAACCCAGCTGAGAAGGGAAGAACCAGCCAACCTATAGACTAGGCAAGCAATATTACATGTCTACTGTTTAAAGTCAGTGAATTTTGGGGTGGTTTGTTAGGGAGCATTGTTATATCGAAGAGTAACAGATACACCCAGTCAATAGACATTAGATGGACACCCTCAATCCCAGTCCCCAAAGGACTCAGATCCTAGCTCAAGAGTTCGCCTTGTACCATACAGACACATAGGCTAGAGCTATAGACTTGCCGAAGAAACAGAATATGGAGGAGACATGTTTGTCAAGGGGTTCAGCCAGCCCCAGGCATGAGCTCACGGGATTCCTGTGAGGCAGTACACTTTACAGAGCTTAGATGCTGGGAACACACAGCCTGGCTTCAAATCCTGGTTCTACCACTTCCTGGGTAGGCTCTGGGAAGTTATTTAATGTGTGGGTCTGCAGATGGGCTTAATCAACATCCACTGGACCTTCCTCCCCATGTGCCTTCCTGTTTGGCAAAGTGACAACAACCTATTCCCGTGCACCTCCGGGTTGTAGATGTGTTTAAGATTCTGCCAAGCAGATGTGTCTGTGTACGCTTTGAGAGGCTAAGGAAATGAGGTGGAGGCCATAGGGCGGTAGATTCCGCCGTTCTCTGGCAAGCAGAGGCAAGGAGACCAGTCACCAGTTTTGCAGGTGTGCTAGAAAGCAGAGTGCAGGTGCAGCAGAAGGCATGCTGGAGCCAACAGTCACGGTCACCTCTCCTGGTCCTCAGAAGGCGGCTGAGTGGGTGTTCCTGGGGTTAATGGTTCCTGCAGTGGCATCCTGATTCCCAACTTTCCCGACTGTGGGAGCGGCAATCTTGAGGCGTCCAGCCACAGAGTGTTCTATTGAGACTCATTCCTGGAAGCTGAGTCTCCATCCTGCTCCTCCAGGCCCTTCTAATGATTCTGGAAACTCCCAGTGCCCTCTATTCATCTCTTCTTAAACAGCTGGAGAGGTTTGTGTTTTCCGGCATCTGAACTGTAATGGATTCACTTAACCTGCATGGGCCTCTGTTTCCTCATGGGTAAAGAGATGGCGATATCAAGTGCCTCAAACGATTGTCACAAGGATCTGATTAGATTACCCATGCTGAGCACTTAGAACAGTGCCTGGCATAAGGAAAGTGTTTCAATCTTATTATTCTTAGATATGCAAATCCAGAAACCTGCTGGTATCAGGGTACCTGGAGCTGACAAACTCTGGGGACTGGGACATCTAGTATATTCTGATCTGGGAGCCTCTTTCCTAGCTTGCATACATGTCCTGTGGATATTCCAGGAATGGGGAAGCCCTTAGTATGCTAACTGGACTTGAGTATTTTCCAAGTCTTGGGCCTCATACACTTTTACTTACCTAGACATGGGTCATTTCTATGCACAAGCTATCCTGACGGTCATATGGCATGAAATTACAGGCATCTCCAGCCTCCGATTTTCTCCAGGCCCAGAATCCCTTATCACAAGTCCTTGGGACCTGATCTGTTTTGAAATTCAGATGACAAATGCCATACATCATGATACTCCCAGTGGCTTCTGGGACAGTACCCCAGAATCAGACACAGTCATATTTCCACAGCAAAAGGTATAAGCATTCACATTCACATCTACTGGGATAAATAAGGACTATAAATGGCCTCATGTCAGATTAGGCTGGATTTTGCTGTCACATGATTTCCTGTTTGCAGAGCCTTTCTATTTCAGAATTTTGGCTAAGTGACATGGGCCCTTTGGATAAGAAATAATGACACAAATAATGGCTTAGGCACCGAGACTGAGGGGAGCATGATCAGCCAGGAAGGGTCAACTGGGCCCCAGCCAAGGCCATCATCAGTGTTAGGAAGATGCAGCAGACTGATTTGTGATAGGGAAGTTTTTATCTTTACAAGGATGCTTGATCAATTGCAACAAATGCAGAAACTTCCTAAGCAAAGAGAAAGGCGCAGAGGCACTGATGAAGAAGGAAGCAAGGCCAATGCAGCCGCCTTGGGGTCGGGGTTGGGGACTGGGGCCCAGGGCTGGGGACTGAAGCAAATGGGTGCCTAAAGGGAACAAGCAATCAAGGCCTCCACAAGGTGGTGTGGCCCATGCACGGGTTCACAGGGCTCTGGACCAGGGAGAAGTATGAAGAAGCAAGGGAGATACACATCAGGTACAAAAACAAGGGACTGGATGGCAATGGATGCCTGCAGAAAGGTCTGCATTTGGTCCCAGGGACAACACAGCATAGTTGTCCAACAATGCTGTGTTGTCTACAACATGGCAAAGATGAGTCAAGGTACAGATGTGTTCAACAAAGTCAAACGCAAATGCTTCAAGCCGACTGTGGTGTCTAACACACACGTCTGAAGCTATATCAGCTTGAAAATCCTTCTGCATGTATTCCTATCTCATTTAAAATGCTTAGATTTAAAGGATGAAAGGTGCTTGATCTGGAAGCAAAGGTGTTTTTCTGCATTAGGTAAACCTGTCCAAGAAAAGTTCCTTTGAAGAGTGCAGTAAATCTAGCCCGATATCAAGGACTGTGCACCGTTTACATATTTCACCGCAGCACAAAGTCGTCAGTCTTGTGTGATTCCCTTGCTTCCTTCCCTCCTCCTTCAACAGTATATACTCCAGAACTGTTTATAAAGATGCATATAATTTTAAAAGATAAAGTAAAATAATGTCAGGAAATCCAGGTAAATACAGGAAAAATAAGATAAAATTAGGAGTGAGAGAATGATGCAGTGAATTCTCAACACCCTTGAGTTTTACAGGGTTTTTCCTTAGCACATCCTTCAATATAGGACCATGACCTGTCACTAATAAGTGTTGTTTAGCAAAAGCAATTCCACAAGGAGCCAAAATAGCACTGATTTGTGTACAGTACCCTGACAGTCCAACAAGAGCCAGGAAGAGCTTTTAGAGTATCTCAGAGGAATAGATGTGTAGCTACTCCATGCTAAGTGCTCAATAAGGGTTGAGCTGGCTCTGGACTGTTGAAGAACATGACAGAGACACACTGTTTTGGGTCAAGATGAACTTCAAGAACCTTGGGTCTGAAAGATCAATGGAAGAAAACAGAACGTTGGCAAATAGACCCCATGTAGAAATTTGGTACATGATAAAGGTAGCATCTCAAATCTTTTAGGGAAAGATGGATAACTTTTTGGGAAAAAAAAGTTGAATCTCTATCATACCATTCACCAGAAAAAAAAAAAAGCCTCCAAATGCATTAGATAGCTAACTAAACAATAAAGTTCTACATGTTGTAGAAGAAAACGTGAGTGAATTCCTTAATCACCAGGGAGTGGAAAAGTCTTTCTAATTATGATTTGAAATACAAGATTGATAAAATAAAAATAAATGCATTGCAAAAATATAAGAAAAGTTAAAAAAAAAGATAAAACTAAGAAAGGAAACCATTTGCAACTTAGAAAAAAAGGCTTAATTGCTCTAAATCAGAAATTCTCTGAAAGGAAAAAGACCAATCACATGACAGAAACATGAACAAAAGATGTACAGTTTATAGAAAGAAAAGGGGAAATGGCCCCTAGACCTATGGAAAAAAATGTGTAACCTTACTCATAAGATAAACATAAATTAAAACAAAACAGAAACACCATTTCTTATTCATCATATTGGCAAAGAGCCAAAAGTTTGACAAGCATTTTGTGGTTAAGGCTGTGGAGACACATGTATTCTCACACATTCCGGGGGGGTGGGGGGGGTGCAAAATGGTACAGCCTCCAGAGAAGAGGATGTAGCAATACCTGACAAATTACATCTGTTTTCATCTTTTGACCCATCAATCCCACTTGATAATGCACCTTCACATGTACTAAACAACATGCACTAGAGCTCACTCATTGCAGCACTGTCTGTGCAAGAAAAAGACTGGAAACAACCCAAGAGCCCATTGACAGTGAACTTGCTGAATCCATTCCTGCGCAGCCACACGGTGGATAAGTACATGCAATGGACAAAGACGATGGCCTTGAAGGGCTGGTATAGAGGGATTTCAAGGCTATATCAAAAAGCGCACAACGCAGGGTGAAAAATAATACAGAGGGCATGCTGCTCTTCTCTAAGAAAGAAGGAGAAATAATGAAGATGAAATCTTTTTTTACAAAATGATGTGCTGGAGAGATAAAACACTAGCAAAATGGTTATCTATATAGAGGAATGGCATGGAATCAAGGCATGGAATCAAGATTTCTATGAGGTTACTGTATTATATGGTTTTGACTTTTAAACCACATATATTAAGTCTTCACTTCATGGCCTTCTTAAGGTTCTTGAAACTGCATCTTTAAGTGAAATGACGTACAGCAGGTTGTGGAATAATATCATTTCATTCAACACTGTCTTGTAACACTGAGAAAAAAAATTGATGTTATATGTCATTTCACTTAAAGTCACAGTTTCCAAGAACCTATTGATGACATTAAGTGGGGGCTTGCTGTATAATGTTTTATATTTTCTAAAAAACAAAATCAATTTTAAAAGGGGGGATAAACCTCACAGTCCAAAACACATGAACCTAACTGTTTATAAAATTGATAACATAATCACACAAAGAAAAAAATTTTTTCAAATGACTTTTCAACTCAGTACTCTATTATACATTTGTAATGGGATATATTCTAAGGACAAAAAGAAAGTGCGAAGAAAAACTTTACTTGGTAGTTTTATTGTTAGTAATAATACTGATGTTATAAGTTTGAAACTATTTTATGTGTATGCATATATTATGTACAAACAGGTAAACATATTAATGCACAGGAATCAAAATTTCAGTTTGAGGCCAGGTGCGGTGGCTCACACCTGTAAGTAATCCCAGCACTTTGGGAGGCCAAGGTTGGTGGATCATCTGAGGTTGGGAGTTCAAGACCAACCTGACTAACATACAGAAAGCCCGTCTCTACTAAAAATACAAAATTAGCCAAAATTGCATACCTATAATCCCAGGTATGCAATTTTGGCTAATTTTATATTTTTAGACAGAGGAGGCTGAGGCATGGAGAATCACCTGAACCCGGGAGGTGGAGGTTGCAATAAGCTGAGATTGCACCACTGCACTCCAGCCTGGGCAACAAGAGTGACACTGTCTCCAAAAAAAAAAAAAAAACCCAAAAACCAAAAACCAAAACTTTCAGCTAATAAATGTAGAAAGAATAACAGGACTTTAAAAGTTACCATTTTACAATACCCCTGCTGCCTCACATAAGGATTATCAAGGGATGCAAAAGCCATTAGGTGAAAGTTCTTGGGAAAGAGCCTATCTGCTCCTTGCCAAATTATCACCCCAACAGATTATCTGCTAATTACAGAAAGAAAAAAAATCTACCTTCACAATGGCATCACCTCATGATCATCCCTTTATCCTGGTGATTAAACAAAGTCAACAATAGGGGACACCTGACATCATGTGCCGGAAGTGCTATCCTATGGAGGACATGGTATCATCTATAAAAATATTCTTACCAAAAGTGTATAACCTGCATCTAGTCTAGCCTTTAAATATAACTTTCAATTTACAGGAGATACAAGGGATAGAGGAATAAGTTAGACAGCACTGCAAAGAAATAACTGGGCAAATCTAGGATGTGAGACATCTGCAAGATAACTGTCAAAGCTATGAAAGGGTAAAAAAGGGTGGAGGGTTATTTTAGAATAAGAGACTAGAAGGACAATAACTAAATGTAACCTATGAATAGATTTTTAGAAAACAATTCTAAAAATTTGTTTTGGCCATTGGGGAGATTTGAATGTAGACTGTATGTTAGATGACTGTGGAGAATCGTTTATTTTATTAGGTGTAATGAGCACTGTGGCAATGCAGGAGAATGTCCCTACAGTTAGGACACATGTGCTAAAGTACTTAGAGGTGAAGGGTCTTGATGTCTGAAACTTTCAAACAGCTCAGCCAAAAATATACATAGATATGCATGCACATATAAATTAAGCAAATATGGCAGAATATTAATAATTTTTGAATCTAGGTGGTAGACATCCCAAAATGCATTGTCCTAATCTTTAAATTTTTCTCTGTTTGAAATTTTTCATAATAAAAATTGTGGAAGGGAAAGGGAACCCTAGAGTGGCTCCAACACAGAGGCCTGAAGTGGTATCACATTCAGTGTGGCAGCCACAATTTCGACTTGGAATTACTGGGACGCATAGAGAACGGATATTCCATCCCGACCAGAAAGACTGTAAGGCATCCATAAAATATTTAACTCTGGGCAAAATTACTTCCTGAAGAAAATGCCATGAGAGTCTCGTCTGTCAAATGTCCCCATTTTGGATAATGGACTGTTACTTTGGTGACTCTCAACAAAACATGGCTCCTAGATCTGTGCCTCTGTGTATGACCCCTCCCCATGGACTCTGGGGTTGTCCATGAGCATTTGTTTTCTCTCACTGCTGTAACAAATTACCACAAACTCAGTGGCTTAAAACAATACAGATTTATTAACTCATGGTT
Organism: Cacajao melanocephalus; assembly: GCA_963573385.1. Lineage (NCBI taxonomy): Eukaryota > Metazoa > Chordata > Mammalia > Primates > Pitheciidae > Cacajao > Cacajao melanocephalus. The sequence continues at coordinate 98,868 of CAUYLG010020011.1, forward strand.
CTGGAATTCAGAAGTCTGACAAGAGTCTCACTTGGCTGAAGTCAAAGTGTTGGCAGGGATGTTCCTTTTGGAGGCTCCAAGGGAGGGAGGGCCCATTTTCTTGCCTTTTCTGGCCTCTAAAGCCTCCCTGGATTCCTTTGCTGGCGGCCCCTTCCACCATCTTCAAAGCCAAACTCTGCATCACTCTCATCACTGCTCCTGTCATCACATCTTGTTTTGTTACTCTGACTCTGCTGCCTCTGTCTTTCACTTTAAGGACCCTGGGCTGGAGACAGTGGCTCACACCTCCAGAACTTTGGGAGGCAGAGGTGTGAGGATCACTTGAGCCCAGGAGTTCGAGATCAGCCAGGGCAACATAGGGAGACCCTATCTCTACCAAAAAAAAAAAAAAAAAAAAAAAAAAAAATTTGTGTCACAGCACTCTAGCCTAAAAGACCCTGTCTCAAAAATAAAAAAGAACCCTGGTGATTACACTGAGCCCACCATATAACCCAAGATAGCTTCTCTATCTCAAGATCCTAACCTTAACCACATCTGCAAAACCTGTATTGCCATGTAAGATAACATTCAGTTTTCAGCGATTAGGACATGGAGGTCTTTGAGAGACCATAATGCTGCTCATCATACTATGTGACTGGTATTAGCCAATGAGATATGACCAAGCATGATATAAGCAGAGGCTTAATATGTGCTTACACAGTGGGGCTTGTCCTCTTAGAACTTTTAGTATCCTTTCTTTTAGAATCCAACCACCATGCTGTGAAAAGCCCAACAGAGCCACATGGAGAGGCCACATGGAAAGGAACTGAAGCTGTGGTCAACAGCAGCAGTTGAGTTCCCAGTCAACAGCCAGCTCCAACTTTCTTGTCATGTGAGTGAGCCATCTTGGAAGTGCATCTTCCAGCCTCAGTCAAGCCACGCTAGCTGGCATCATGAAGAGCAGAGATGAACCATCCTTGCTGAGCCCTGCCCAAACTGCTGGATTCTGAGCAAATGAATGTAGTTCTTTTAAGCCACAAAGTTTTAATGTGGATTTTTGCACAGCAATAAACTGAGACAGGCTGTTTACTAAAAGTCGACTGAGAACCTATACCAAAAGTGATGACTTTGAATTTAGTTTAAGTATCCAGTAACCCTTCTTTAAGGTAATAAAGAAGATACTCTGCTTTAGATTGCAGAACTTGTTGTCTACTAAGTCCTTTCTGAATTCATGAAAACAGAAACCAGGTCACCTACATAAAAGAAAATGGCCTTTCGTCCTAGTCTCTCTAGCAAGAGGGATGCCACCTTCAACTCATCCAAGAGTGGGATTAAATCATTAAGGACTTCATTAAAAATGATGGAAGGCCACAATACCACAGGAAGTTGTGATCTCATATATCAAGAAAACAACCTCAATTTCATGGAACTAAATGAGGTTCTGTGAGATAATCTCTGCTCCCAGATAAACTAGATTAGAATGACTGTTGATTTTACCCACGTCTGCTGTTTTAAATAACTGATTCAGATCCTGGTTTGCAGAGACTTGGCCTGCTTACTACACTTTGCCTACACATTCCACTGAACCCGGGCTTTAAATCAAGCCGGTGGCCCAGCTAAACCCTCGCACAGGGGAATAATTATCAGAGAGTCTGGATCTTGCCAAGAGCTTTTTCTACACTGGATGGAAACCAGTTCCTTTCTGGTGTGTGGGAATTTGTGTTTTCGGTTTCATTACTCTTGGAAAATATGCTTAAAATCATTCATTCTCCATTTCCTTCCTTCTGGTCTACGATGCTCCTAGCAATTGCAAGGGAATAAACAGACCCAGCTTCTAGTCGGAGGAACAGCACCCAAGTCTAAGGCATCTCTTTAATTTATAGCTCTGGCCATGAAAACGTTGACCTAGCAAGACGTGGGCTTAAATGGTGGCCTGACGGCAAATAGCAACAATCATTCTCATTTTCTCCACGGCTGTGGAAGCTGGGCTGCATCTCCAATGCATTTTTCAAGTCTCCACGTAACTAACTTGCCCTGAGACCCTCAGAATCATCAGGGCTCCTCTTCCTACTTCACGGTGCTGAATGCGCACCTGTGGTTTTGTACTGCTAACAACAAGAGCTGCCCAGCAGATCCACATCTGTGATTCATCTGCTTTTATCTGCACGGCTCTCCGTGCCTAAATCCACAATGAGGAGTGGCAGGGTCATTCTGCTCCTGAAGCACAGGCTTCCAGGTGTCCCTGGCTGTCACCACACAATTAAGACCACATTTTGAGGGAGAAAAAAAATGGCTCTCAAATATGGCTTTGCAACTCCAGCTTTCAAGAAACTGAAGGTAAACTTCTTTGGTGCTGAGAAAAAAAACAAAACAAAACAAAACAAAAAACAGACGGCTGTTTACTTCTCTTAAATCCATGGATGTTTACTGAGTATCAGCAACATGCTCAGCGCCATCTAGGTACTGCGGGGAATACCCAAGAAATACAAAAACATGCACTCAAAGCTCAGTCATCTGAAATAAAGCTATAGCAGGGAAGCAACAAGAAACTCACAAGTTAACTAAGGAAACAGCCATCACAGAGGCTGTATATTTAAGAAGAGTTGGAGATTTGAAAAGCCTGGGGCAGAAGATTAGAAATAGCTGGAGGATGAGGGTCTCTGAAGCTCTGGGGCTGAGAAATGACAGCTGAAAGCAAAGAAGGGAAGAGCCAGGAGGGAAGCAACAGCTTTTCTTCATTTTTTTTAAAGGAAAAAAAAAAGAGAGAGAGAGAAAAAACCCAGAACTAGCTAAGTACAACAGCCTGGGGCCATTCATTGCTGGGGCAGAGGGTTCCAAACGCCTTGCCAGGCCTTGAGGCAACTGACAATAAGGATAGCTGCAATTATTCACAGCAACTATCCCACCACACTATGCTTACAATATGTTCTATTTCCATTTCGGAAAAAGGCAGAGGGCGATATTCAATGGTCACTATTTAGAAAGCTTTCCATCCAAAAAGAGTTAATTTAAGTTTGGGCATTTAAATGAATAAACTTAGTGGAGCAGAAAATTGATTTACGTGTAGCCGCAGCTCATTCCCCAAACTTGGGAGCTGAACTTGACTTCCCCTTCATCGTGTCACCCAAACCGTTCCCCGGCCCTGTGCACTCTGTCACACTCTCTATGACTGTCCTGCGTAGGACTGCCACATCCACTTGGACTCTATGGCTCCCAGTGGTCTCTAGCCTCTCCCTGATCCAGTCTAGCTCAGCATCCACTGACAGAGCCATCTTCCAAATGTGCAACTGTGACCCATCACTTATATGCACGGAACTCCTCAAACGGCTCCCTGTATCCTGAGGAGATACAGTTCAGGATGGCCTTCACAATCATCTGAGATCTCACTCTGTCTGCCCCCCAGCGCAATCTCCTAATGCCTGTCCTTTCCCAGCACTATCCATTCCCCGTCTCTGTGGCATTGGTCACTCAGGTCCCGCCCCCGAGAATGCATCTCACCTTTCTAGCTTGGCTGCTGACAGGCCCCGTTCTGAAGGCCACGCTCCAATGTTGCCACTTTCAAGGTGCTTTCCCCAATGAATTCACAACCACCTTACCCTGCCATCACACCCAGTATAAGCCTCACACCAGCCCTAAGGACATGGAGCTATGGGATGCCCATCAGCTCTGTGAAAGCAGACGTATGTCTTGTTTATGCCGATGGCATCAGTTTCCTCAGCCAGCCTCATCCCAGACCTTCTCCCCACTTCTTTCCAGAGCCTCCTTCTGGCAGGTGGTAAGACGGCTTGACACTCCCTACCCCTGCTCAGGCCTTGACAGGCACAGCCTGCCTCAACCACACGATGCTGGGCCAGGGGTGATCAGCTCACAGCTGGACTGACTGCCCATGGGCCCGAGGAGAACCAGGATTTAAGCACAGCAATGGCTCAGTGTAGCCAGCCTTGCCCCATTACGGATGACTATTTACAGCATGTCAAAACCCAGCTCACCGCAAAGCCACTTCATCTGACCCAAATATTTGTCCTTTTGTAGAAAATGTGTATAAAACTCCAGTAACTGGCTCACCAGAAATAGCCTGGGGGAAGGACTTTCCATGACTCTTCTTTCTGTCTTCCTGTCTACAAGACCCAAGCATGAAATCGGGAGAACTTCCATCCACTATGGAACTGTAATTGATTGACTGCCTAACGTTTTAATTAGGGTTGCATTCTTGACTGATGCCCTAACCCAAGGGGAGGGTTTGGACAAAGCCTTTCTCTTCCCACCAGGGGAATGGAACTATGGCTCTGCATTTCATCAGAGCCCAGGGCTCCTGGCTTTGAGACATGACTCACGGAGCCTGGCTTTTTTAAAGGGCTCCATACACTTGCACACACCCATAGACACATACCCTCAAAGACTAGCGAAACTTACTGCACTTGGACCTTGAAAAGCTGCATTTTCATCTTATTTATGTATTTTTTCTCTTAGAGACATGGTCCTGCTGTGTTGCCCAGGCTGGAGTGTAGTGATGTGATTGTGGCTTACTGCAGCCTCAAACTCTTGGGCTCAAGCAAGTCTCTCTCCTCACCATGCCCAGCAAATTTTTTATAATTTTTTTCATAGAGATGGGGCATCTCATTATGTTGTCCGGGCTAGTCTTGAACTCCTGGCTTCAAGCAATCCTCCTGCCTCAGTCTCTCAAAGTGCTGGCATTCCAAGTGTGAGCCATCCTGCCCAGCGCTCATTTTTTGTTAAGATACCATTCTTGCTTTGTGAAATGTAGTTGGGAATCCATTTGCCTACATAATGTAGGCAGCACCCTTCTCTTAGCAGCTGCGGCTGTGGATGCAGTTTATCCCTAGGCCAGTGTCCCACAGGTGCCAGGACACCTGGACAGCACTGCAAGGTCAAGTATGAGCCAGTGGCCTCCATGGCCACTACCTGCCCCTCCTCCCCCTAACAGATTCCTTCCTGGGAACAGTGGTGCAGTAAAGTCCAAAAAATAGCCCGGGCTTGGCCTCCTCCCCACTCGGATCGGGGCAATGCCCTAGCAGCTTTGTAGCCACCATAATTCAGGTGCACTGGTAACTCTGCAAAAGGGTTTCGACACATGCTCTGTAGGGGTTTCTTGCCATAGACCTTACTCTTTTGCCAGTATAGACAGGCCTGGCATAGACATCCATCCTCTTAGAGGCTGGCGAGCCTCTGCAGGAGCAGAAAAGCGCTGGCTGACCTGAGGGTGCTCTGCCACCAAAAGGGGCACCGGCCAGAGGCCAGGAGGTGCTCCCTTTCCTTTATCAAGACAACGGAGGGCACACACTCTGAATGTCAGCAAGGAATCAGCACCAGGCCCCTCCTGAATGAGCCCCAAAGTCCCCTTTGATTCCTTCTTTTCTTTGTGCGCCACCCCCCGCCCCCGCCCCATCCCCCTCACCATGCCCTTTCCTGTCTCTTCACCCTCCCTGCTGTTGATTGTTCTTGGAATGGAATATGCAAACTGGCTGAGCCAATGGAAACCCGAGTGACCTGGCTCCAGCCAACTTCAACTTCTTACACCAGTCGCCCTGACTTTCCTCCGTTCTGCTGCCTTCCCCGCGTCGCCAGCCCCTCCTGCCTCAGCACCTGCACAGCTCACCCAGCCCTGGCTGCCTCTTGCGGGTCTCAACTCAAAAACGCTTCCTCAGAGAGGTTTCTCTGAGCTCTGTCACAGGAGCTCCACTGCCATCTCCCTCAATCCCAACACCCTGTTGATTTTTTTAGCACTTATCACAATCTGCAATGGTCTTTTAAATCTACATGGGTCTTATTATAAGCCATGCCCCTTTTCCAGAAGTACAAGGACAGGGACCTTGTCTCATGCACTGCTGTGCTGAATCCCCAGAATGGGGCACCATGGCTGGCACACAGCATGTGACCAGAAAATATTTCCTCCAACAAATGAATAGATAAGCTTCCCCATTTAAAAAATAACCAGGGAAATAACTAGTGGTAACCAGTCAAGAGCACAGATAAGTGTGTTGTTTGTAGGGCAAAATTTGAAAATAAATAGCCAATAAAGAAGGACTATGTCAATCAGTGCTTTGGCATTATTAATTATAAAATACTATTTAACAAAGATGAATTAGATTTTCAGTGGGGCGTGGTGGCTCATGCCTGTAATCCCAGCACTTTGGGAGGCCGAGGCGGGCAGATCATGAGGTCAGGAGTTCGAGACCAGCCTGACAAACATAGTGAAACTCAGCCTCTACTAAAAAAACAGAAATTAGCTAGGCGTGGTGGCACATGCCTGTAATCTCAGCTACTCAGGAGGCTGAGGCAGGAGAATTGCTTGAACCTGGGGGGCGGAGGTTGTGGTTAGCCAAGATTGTGCCACTGCACTCCAGCCTGGGCCACAGAGCAAGACTCCATCTCAAAAAAAAAAATTTTTTTTTCAAGCATTGACATGAAAGGTCGAGATTCTCTAACTGCAAAAAGCAAGGTCCACCATGCATAAGCATACTTTCATGTGTGGTAAAAAAGGAAATGATAGCACTAAATAGCATGTTTACATGTGTATCAAAACCTGAAACAAGAAAGCCACTGAGGAAACTTCGAGAAACAGTGATCTGGAAGTGATGTCCACAGTTTTAAACTGTGGTTATCCCTGGGGTGGGTGGTATGATGAGGTATTTTCATTCATTTCTTTTTGGTTCATATTTTCTGATTTTAAAATAATGAACATGCGTTTTCACTGCTTTTGTAATAAGAAAAAAAAAAGAGTGAAATTGAAATGAAGAAGAATCTCCCACCACCCATGTTCACGGCAGCTACTGAGGGGCGGCTGCAGGCGGAGGAGCAGCGCTGGCGGGAAGCCTGTCAAGGGAGTCCTGGGACGAGAGACGGCGGAGGTGGAGCTGCTGGGAATAATTATTCTTTCCTCATTTTGAGCCCACATCAGAGAAAATACACTTGTTAGATAATGAAATCAGAAGCCTCCAGGCATATTTCCTTCCCACGGAGAAAAAGCAGCTGTGGTCTTATTCACTGCATTGCTCTTCTATGCTTTGAGCTTCGAACACAGGGTCACACATTTAAGTAAAGGACCCATCTGCCAACTCTGGACACCTGTAAACTCAGCTCCAGCCTTGGGACAGCATGAAGAGCTGTGGGTGCCATGGACTCCACGTGCACCTCTGAAATGTCTGGAATGGGATACAGAATAGAGGCACCTCCTCCCAACGCTTCTACACAGGTGCTAGAGGGGTTTTCCAGCAAGACCACTGCTGCAGCTCTGGGGACGCTCTCCAGGCCTCACAGCAGAGAGGGGGAGTAGCTGTTGTGTCCGTCTATCTCAAGTCTGCATTCTTTCAGTGTAGGGATATCTGGGAAGTCATTTTAAGCAGTAAATGTTAACCAACTGTAAGGTCTAACTGTCGTTGTCAAGAATTAATTCAAAATGGAGTTTATAGGCATAGCACTCTCTTTGATCTGAGACAATTCTCTTTGCCTCTGGGCCTCGGTTTTACCAGCTATAAAAATGGAGCAGCTGGACCAAATGCCGCCCAAGGGCCTTGCAGGGCTGATAGTCTGTGGCTGTTGGATCTGAGGCTCACTATCCGGAAAGAAAAAAAATTAGTTCCCTAACCTAGATCACTGACCACAGTAGCACAGGTATGAGGGATCAGCAAGGAAGAGATTCTGCGGGCTGAGGGAGGCAGGGTGAGTTTCCTGGGGAAGGTAAAAGCTAAACAGTGCCTTGAAGAATGGGTCAGATTTAGGCAACTGAATGGCACTGGCCACTGATGTAATGATTTAAGGCACCTGTCCCTTTTGGGCCAGATGGAGGGCCCAGAGAGCCCTTCTCAGAGAGGGATTTAACTGCAGGTGATTTTCCTGGGCTCTGACCTAAGGTACGTTTGCGAATTCCAAAGCAACAAACAAGCAACAGATTTCTTTTAGAACATGCGTCATCTCATGTAGTCACTGAAAGTCATGTGTGTGAAGCCAAATAGTGAATTCTTTCAGAATGAGTGGGGAAATCAGGATCGAGGACGAGGTCTCCACAAGGCAGCAGTATGGGCTAGTACAGTGGTTCTCAACGTATGGTTTCCATTCCAGCAGCACTGGCATTGCTTGGGGGTTTGCTGGAAGTATAGGATGTCAGGCTTCCCTCACCCAGCTTCACTGAATCGCAAACTCCGGAGGTGAGTTCCAGGAATAGGTTTAACAAGTCTTCCAGGTGACTTTCAGACAGGTGAAATCTGATAACCATTGCACTAGTGGAAGGAAGACAGGGTCAAAGTCACACGGCAAGGGTTCAAATCCCAGCCCCAGCAAGCTGGATATACCCAGCCACTCAACCTCCACTTGGATTTCTCATCTATAAAATAAGATTCATTCATTTTTATCCAGAAGGATTGTTGAGAAGATTCAAGTAGTTAATATATGTAAAGTGCCTATTACAGTGCCAAGTATAAAAAACAATTGAAAAATTATAAATTAAACAGTCACCAGAAGGAAACCTACAAAATGATAGTGGTAGCTGTTGGAAGGGAAAGTGGTGTTATAGGTGATTTCCCTTCCCCTCCTGTCTGTTTCCCAAACTTCCTTTTTTTTTTTTGAGATGGAGTCTCTTTCTGTTGCCCAGGCTGGAGTGCAGTGGTGCGATCTCAGCTCACTATAACCTCTGCCTCCCGGCTTCAAGCAATTCTCCCTGCCTTAGATTCCAGAGTAGCAGGGATTACAGGCACCCACCAACACGCCTGGCTAATTTTTGTATTTTTAGTAGGGACTAGGTTTTGCCATGTTGGCCAGGCTGGTCTCAAACTCCTGACCTCAGGTGATCTGCCCGCCACGGCTGAGATTACAGGTGTGAACCACTGTGCCCGGCCTGTTTCCCAAATTGTTTCCCAAACAGCCACTGTTTCCCCGGCCTGTTTCCCAAAGGCAGTTATGTTACCTTGAAAGCAAAAAAAGAAACACCTGAAGAGTGCAGTGAGACCCCACAACTGAAGCTCTGTCCCTAAGGGCTGGGTGGTGGCTTACACACTGAGGAACCCGCCACACTGCGCAATGCAACCTCTCCCAGGGACACGTGGGCACCAAGGCCCCAGCGCCGCAACCATGGCTCCCTGGGCTGCACAAAAGCAACTCACATGGAGAGGACAGACCTTAGAGGCCCTGGCTCATCAGAGACAGAGCAGGGCCCAGCTGACCATGTGTGCACATGTGTGTGCCTGCGTGTGTGTGAACATATGTTCCTAAGTGCAGCCTGGTGTTGGGGAGAGGTGGATGCTCACAATCCCAACACAAAGAGTTGGCCGTGAGTTCCAAACTCCCTTGCTGTGTACAGGGGGAAGCCAAGGCCCAGAGAGAAGACACCAGCCCAACCAAAGCTGTACCTTGAGTTAGCAGCATCAGGATGAGAACTCAGAATTTAGACTAGCTTAACCTGGGCAGAGAGATGGAGTGTAGAACTTTCTACAGATTGTCTGAAAAGGAGACTTAAAGGAAAAGGCTAGGACATTGCAAAGCAAAATACCAAAGAAGTACTGAGAGACTCTGCTGGTTCTGGTCGGGGAGCCAGTGGCCCCAAATCATTCCTTGCATCATATAAAATCTTATGAAATTTTCAGGGTATGCTGAGCTCCAATTTAGCCCACAGGTTTGGGAACAAGAAGAGGGACATTCTTCACCAATCAGCCACACACGACAATTTGACTAGTAACAGCCACTTAGAATGAGTATCAATCATATAACACAATTAAGTGCGTGTGTGTGTGTGTGTGTGTGTGTGTGTGGTGGGGGTGGGGGTGGGGGTAAACAAGGCACCTTTCTTGCCTCCAAGAAACTGACGGCCTGTATGATGCACTCTGGCAATGGTGCCTACACACAGCAGGTGTGTGGTCATTGTTGGTGTAGGTAGATGAGAGGAGTTGAGACCAGAACACCCGTCATCACAAAATACAAAGCATAGTAAAGTGACTATGGAATGCCAGGAAGGTGGGATAGAAGTTGGGGAAACTAGTGAAATCCTACGCCCATGCCAGACCCTAAACACCTACCTCAAAACGTCACTGGGGGAACATGGGCCTTCAGGTCCCAACCCTCACATGCAGGGGGCAGCAAAAGACACAGCCACTTGTCCCAGAGTGACTCGGCTCCCCTATATTTCTGCCCATACAGATTCCCAGACCTGCCCACCTCAACACTCCAAGGCCTTCTGCAGACAGGCCCAAACTCTGTTCCCTCTGGATGGCAGTTGTCGTGGATGAGGCCATGCGGCAGGTGCTAGGTCATTCATCCGTCAGCAGCAATAGCCTGTAATGCTCCATCAGGGTGTGACATATTTCAACACCAATCAAGAAATGAGTTTTCACGCATGCTGATGGCTAATCAAGGCTGCAGGCAGGGACAGACTCTGGCACGCTTGTTAATGGCATTCTCTATTAAACTGGAGCCGCCCAGGTATAAAATAACCACCTGGATCAGAGCCTCCATGAGCACAGGAAGATGGGCAGACAGACAGCTGATGGGTTCCCAACATTGTTTTACTTAACTACAACATGCCAGAATATTCCACGGAACAGATTCCAATGTTTAAAAATATGTCACAAAACTGACATCAAGGACCTTGCTCATACGCTGACAGGGTTTTATATTTTTATCTTTAAATATTTCCCAGCAGGTAAATTACCCAAATTAGTCAATAATAGAACCCAAAATGACTATGTTTAGCCAATTGAGTGTGACACCAAAATGCCTGACCACATGAGCCATCTCTCCCTCAAAGCTGTTTTAACGTGACTGTCCGCAGGCGCTGAAAGGTTGCAATTTTGCTGTGACGATGAAATGCCACAGCGGAAGGTCACAAACTAATAAACACAGATGTGGCCACACAGAACACGCCACCCCTCTGAGCCTCACAGAGAACTCAAAGTTACTGTTAACACCAAGAAGTTTAAAAAAATGTTATTTCTGCCAATATCAATTTTTCATCAGGACACACCATCTAAAGCATGACTTCCCACTGTGATAGACTTTTCTAGCAGCTCAGGTTAAAGAAGTCATTCAGTAAAAGAGCGATTTTTGACAGATTCATTCATTTCCTGTGATAACACCATATTGTTAAGTTCACCTGCATTTTGGTGTAAATATAGAACACTATAAAAATATTCAGCCTAGAAAGATCAACGTGTGGCCCCTCCTTTCGAATTGGCTCTTGCAGTTTTCTGCCGTGCAATTAGCCAGCACCTTCTTGTGGAGTCAGGAGACCTGAGCTCCCAGTAGGTACTGTTTTGGGAAAGAGAGTAGGGATGCTCAGAGGCACCATGCAGCGGTCACCTGGGACGTGAAACACCAGATCAAGAGGCCTGGGTATCTGTGAGCAAACTGTTTAACGGCTCAAATCCACATCACTCTATGCAAGAGTGCCATCGCTTGTCTGTTTAGAATCAGAAAAGGCCTTGGAAGCAACATTCTCTTCTGAACGACTCACGTGGCTCTGTTAAAGGTTAGATTTCAGGGTGCGGCATGTGTACCTCGCCCTCGTGGCAGACTGTATCACCCCTGCTAGAACTCAGAAGCTTCCAGAAGAGCTGTCAGATGAGGCTGGGTCCAGCTGTGCACTGGGACCTTGGCAGAAAGAGCTGGCAACCAGGCCCTTTGCTGTCCCGGTCACAGCTCTGAGAGCTGCACTGGGTTCTTAGGCCATGCTTTCCGTGGAATGTTGACAAACTGCAGCCCATTTAGAGACGTGACTGAGATGCCAAAAGGACATGAAAAGTATGTGTGAAGAGCTGGAGCAGGAGATGTTCTTGCAGCTTGGGTGTTTATTTGCAGCAGCGGGGAGGGCGTCTTTGCTATCTGTACATGCCTGAAAGGCCGTCCTATAGCAGACCAGGCGCACTCTGGGAGACCCCGAGGGGCAGAAAGAATCAGAACTGGAGGGGAAAAGCTAATGGAGGAGGGGCCTCCCCTCAGTTGGCAGCTCCAGTTTGTGGAGGTGACCAGTGGCCGCCGGGAAGTCACTTGGCAGGGGAGCCCTGGGGAGCTCATGAGTCAATGATTCTATAAATAATAGTACCTTGGATTGATACATTTGAGGATGGGCTGTGGCAGGTCAACCAGCTGGAATAGATACAAATAAATGTTCCCGCAGGAGGGTCACAAAACACCTGCAGAGCCTGACCACAGTGGAATGGTTTCTGCTGCTGCGTAAGTTAACCTTCTGCCCTAATCATCCCTTCCTCCCCTTCCCACAGCCTTCCAGAACCCAGCTGTCCCTCCCAAGAGCCTTTCCCATGACCCTGAGGCCATCTCCCCAGTTCAGAGGCACTCCCCAGGCATGGGAGGGGCACAATCCTCCTCTGTGATCAGTATCTTTGAAATGGCACACACCCTTGCCCCAGAACACTAGAAGAATGCACACAGGGACCCTGGAAGAATGTATACACAGCACGCTCTCGGGCCACCTCGAGGCCCCAGGCAGCCTCTTCCCACCTCTCTGGGCTTTGATGTGTGCCCTAGAAAGAAAGAGACCCAGTCTGGGTCACCAGTGTCCTATGGTCCTTCCAGAGCTTACAAATGGTGCTGGGGACAAGATTCCGCCTGGCTGTTATTGTTCTGCTAAGTCATGTGACAGCCAGTTCTCAGAAATGATGTCGCCTGCCCCCAGTACACCCAGTCTAATCTAAGGCAAGCTGGCAAAGCAGCTTAGCGGGGATCAGCCAAGGGCCACTCCTTTCGGGCTGCTCTCTTGGGGGACACAGGCTTCCTTTCATCTGTGTCTCCAGCTTACTCCCTATGCCCACAGCAGGGTAGGACGCAGGTAGGGGGCTCACCCTGCTACCCGCCCAGGCTTGCGTTCTTTGAAGGATGAACTCAAAGGGAACACTCCTCAGTGCCCTCACCTCTGGCTACTTTTGGTATTTATTATGGGGCCCCAGTCTGGTGGGCCCTGGCGAGAGGGTATTTGCTGGCGGCCAAGGAGGAAGCTGCACATTCCTTACCACGCTGGGACTGGTTCTCCCCTCCCTTACTCTCTCCCCTTCTCCAGCTCCCTCCTGAAATCCCTGGGTTTTGTGTCTCTAGATCAGCATTTCCAATCCTGTTTTTGACTAATGAACTTCTTTCACAGTAATCTATAATTTCACAAACCCCCTACAATTAAAAAAAATCATTTTATCATTTTTGCATGGCTTATGGTAAAAAAGATTTTTAGTTAAATATTTTATATGAGTATATTATTCAAAGATTATATTAAATGAGCATTAAAAGACCATTTTTAAATAACGTTCATTATATATAAAGACACATTTCAACATTTTCCCATTCAACAAGTTATACACAATGTTTAATTTCCTTTAAATTAGTTGTGCAAGGAAAGACTGATTTGTTGACAAATAAAAAATGACATTTTGGTTTGGGGACCAACATATCTAAAACATAATTGAAACTTAATTATGTGCATCAGCTTTAAAAATAGATTAAAAACTGCTTTTGTGACCCGATCTTTAGAATTCGTGCATTTTGAGAGTAAGAAAAATCAACTGCAGTGTTTTAGTAATGTTCAAATGTTATTTAAATGAGGAGCTAAAGCAGGATTCGGAGAGAGATTATAAGTTCTTCTCCCAAATAACACATTGCTGGCAATAATTTTTTCCAATCAATAAAAGACAAGCTGGCTAAATTATCTCTGTATCATCTGCCCCCCCGACACCCTTCTTTCTTCCTCTCATTTGACGTACTAAAGACATTTAGATGACCTATATAAGAACTTGGATCAGATGATCACAACTTATGGATCTGGTAAAAATAACCTTGAGGCAAATTTGCAGAATGATCATTCTTGGGCTCCTCATTAACTTGGGGTGGCTCCACATAAATGTTTTTTATGTTTCCTGTCTTTGTCACTTTTTATAGCCAAAGCAGTCCACTTTGGTTATAAATGAAACCATACATGACAAATAATAGAAACAATTTAACAGTGTAGAGCAGTCAAAGTGAACCAAGGAGATAACCCAATGGTGATTGAGTCTGATTTCTGTTCACCATGTATTCTCTCACAGGACACATGCACACGCCCACACACGCCCACACACACACACATGCACACGTGCACACTCAGAGGCTCCCAGAGTTCTACTTTAGGGGAAACTATGTAAGGAATGACTTTTACTTTTACTTTTTTTTTTTTTAATTTTTATTGTATTTTATGTTTTGGGGTACATGTGAAGAACATGCAAGATTGTTGTCAAACACCGCATGTTCTCACTCATAGGCGGGTGATGAACAATAAGAACACATGGACATAGGGAGGGGAGCACTACTTTTACTTTTATAGATAATTTAAATCTGATGCATTTCCCACCTTGGACAGCAGTCAGCCCCAAGTACTTGTTCTAGAAGTATCGGTTCTACCCATTGTTCCTCAGAGAAGAACGGTGGACGGTATTGTTACTACATGAAAAGCAGCAAGAGGCTGGGTACGGTGGCTCACGCCTGTAATCCCAGCACTTTGGGAGGCCGAGGCAGGTGGATCACAAGGTCAAGAGTTCGAGACCAGCCTGGCCAACATGCTGAAACCCTGTCTCTACCAAAAATACAAAAAATTAGCTGAGCATGGTGGCACGTGCCTGTAATCCCAGCTACTTGGGAGGCTGAGGCAGGAGAATTGCTTGAGCCTGGGAGACGGAGGTTGCAGTGAACCAAGATCGTGCCACTGCACTCTAGCTTGGGCGATAATCTCAAAAAAAAAAAAGAAAAGAAAGGCAACAAGAGCCCCAGTGTCCTTCAGGAAGCCGCGTGTGAAGAGGCAGCACATCAGGACCGTGCTGGGTATGACAGGTGACAGCTGGGCAGGAAGGGAGAGAGCGTGGATGCCCCAGCTAAGCCATGAAGGATGGTGAGTGGGGTGGGGGAGAAGTTAGAGTGGTGAAGCCTGTGACAAACTCCCCGTTCGTCTTCAGGGAGAAAGACACGCTGCTGCTGTTTCTTCATATGTGTGGCGGAGGAGCCTGGCTGATGGGGACACATTGCTGTGCTGGGGGCACCTGGCTAGGGCATTCTGGGATGGAGAAGGAGCTCGGGGGAGGCCCCTGGGCACCAGCCAAAGCCCAGGAGGACCAGCGAGATCCCACCCTGCACCCCAGCCTGTGGAGAATGGAATGGTGTTCGCACGGGACCCCCGCCTGCCAGGCTGAGGCAAGGCCTCTCTGACGGACCCCACAGCCAGCAACAGACCCGCCAAGTAGTACGGGAATGACACACTCCGGAAATCACAGAGGCCATTGTCCTTTGAGAGAAACACCAGTCCAGGGTTCTTAAGTCCTTTGAGAATCTGAGAGGAAAAGGCCTCGACTGCACAGCTGCTTAAGAAGCTCTCAGAGAGGATCTGAATGCGCACGACAGAGAGGGGAGAGCCCGCGGCAGGGCGGCTTTCAGGGTGGGGCAAAGGGGCCCCTTCGGTGAAGAGAGAAGACCCTGGGGTGGGAGGCACAGGCCCAGGGAGGCCAGTCCCGGGAGGCCAGTCGGCCAGGCTGACCACGCAGAGATACCTCCCACGGCCCCAGAAGAGGCCTCCAGAGCCTGCCCCGCATGGCAGCTGGGAGAACCGTCCAGGCTTCTCTGTTCGCAGGGAGCTAAGAAACAGTAAGTGAGTGGGTAAAAAACGCTTCCTGCGACCAGGCACTTCCCCGAGACCACTTGTGGGACCCGCCAACCCCACTGCCCTGCTGAGGCCTGCGGCTCCTGCCACGGCTCCACAACAGCCAGGCTCCAAGGCCCCCAAGGGCAAGTCAGCAAGACCCATTCAAGGGCAGCTTTTGTTGAATGACTTGAGTTTTCATTTTCTAGGCAATAGGGACATAAATGGCTTGCTGGCATTTCACCAACAGAGGCGTGGGCGAGGGGCTGGGATCCCTCACAGGCTCGGCGCTGAATGGGGAATTCAAGGCCTCCTGGAGGAGCACAGTGGCGTCTGTCAGGAGCAGAGTGCAGCCCTGCCTGCCTGCCTGCACACGCAGGGCACACAGACACACAGACACACAAATAGCCACACACACAACACAGAGACACAGACACACGGACACACACACACAGGCACTGCCCACCCTGTGCACATGCAGGACACACAGACACACGGACACACAAACAGCCACACACACAACACAGAGACACAAACACACGGACACACAGACAGGCACACACACAACACAGAGACACAGACACACAGACGCACACACAGGCAATGCCCGCCCGCCTGTACACGCAGGCTGCACAGACAGCCACATGGACACACACACAGCCACACACACAACACAGAGACACAGACACGCAGAGGCACACACAGGCACTGCCTGCCTGCCTGCACACGTGGACTGCAGAGACACCCAGACACGCACACAACACAGACACAGACACATGACACACTCACAGGTACACACACAACACAGAGAGACACAGACACACACACAGGCACTGCCCACTCGCCTACACACGCACACTGCACAGATACATGGACACACATACAGGCACACAACACAGAGAGACACAGACACATGGAACACGCACGGGCACACACACAACACAGAGACACAGACACACAGGCACACACAGCATACAAACATACACACAGGCATATGAAAATATAGAGACACAGACACACACATAAACACAACACACAAAGACATATACATACACACTGGCATACACACACATAGAGACATAGAAGACACACTGAAACACACAGATACACAGGCACACACAGACACATGAATACACAAACACAATACACACAAAGACATACACAGACACACTGGCATACAGACACAGAGACACACACACACAGAGACACATAGATACACAGATACACAAAGAACACACACAAAGACCCACCCAGACACACTGACACTCACACAAACATTCAGACAGCAGAGGGAGACACACTGACACAGATGCACATGAAGGATACACACACAGTCACACAGACACACACATACACAGTCACACACACAACATGTAGCACACACACACAGGTTCACACACCAAGACACACA
The DNA here is from genome assembly GCA_963573385.1 of Cacajao melanocephalus. Taxonomy (NCBI): domain Eukaryota; kingdom Metazoa; phylum Chordata; class Mammalia; order Primates; family Pitheciidae; genus Cacajao; species Cacajao melanocephalus. Next base: position 115,865 of record CAUYLG010020011.1, read on the forward strand.
GGCACATGAACACATACTCAGACTAAGACAGATATGCCAACACAGACACAGACACAGACACAGACACACACACACACACACACACACACACACACACACACAATCTTGTCTAAACCTTCCTTCCTGACATTCAGGGCAAGCAAAATGACTTTGTATCAGAAATCCTTCATTTCTGCCCTCCAGGAGCCGCCAGCCCAACAGAGGAGGAGAGGAGAGGTGGAGGCGGCCATGAACCAGACCTCCACTTCCCTGCGCTCTGCAAGGAGGCCCTGCCAGGCCCCCATCCCGGCCTCTGGTGCTGCCCTGGTCATGTGATTTTCCAGAGTAGACACCCCTTCAGCAATGGACAGACCACACAGGTCACCACAATCCAAGCCACCCCGGGAGACACCGCAAGACAGGCCCCAATCACTGTGTAGCCTGTGACACACCAGGAAGGCTGGAGGGGCTCGAAGCACCTGAACAGGTGGAAGAAGTATTGGGCAGAAATCACAGGGTGGGCTGGAGCCTTGTCTACACTACTGAGCGAGTCGCCCAGCCTTTCTGAGCCTCAGTTTCCCTCTGTGTAAGGAGGGGGCACAGTGAGACCTACTTCCCAGAAGGTTACCGTGAGGACTATTGTGAGAAAATGTTAATGAAAGCCCTGGCCAGTCTCTAAGCTCTCTGTTGACTAATAAAGGAGGAGGCAGCGGCAGACGGGGCTTCTGGGAGGGCGTGGGATTGATGCCGGGCTTTGAAGGTTGGGTAAGATTTGGGTGGAGGGTGGCGGGAGGATGAGTTTTGTATGTGCCAATCATAGTGACTGCCCCACCCAGAGCCCCCGCTGACAGATGGGCCTCAGCAGTGCCATTTCTGGAAAAGGGTAGACATGGCTGGCACCAGAGATGGCCCCAGACCCAAAGGCGGCCAGCGCAAGGTCTGGCAGGCACTCTGCAGAGACATCCCGGCACCAGAATCTATTCCAGGTGGGGCAGGGGCAGTTAGCTAAGCCCACTGGAGTCTCTTCCTTTGGAATTTCTGCCAGAAAATTCACATGATCTAACAGTTGGCATTGGGAAGAAAACTAAGAAAGGTGTGGAAGAATCTGCTCAGAGGGCAGCAGGCGCTGTGTCAGCAGGGCCCTGAAATAAAGACGCATGGAGGACTCCGAACGGCCTGGTCTCGGGAGCCAGCGGGTCCTGCCTGCGTTCCTGCGGGATTCTGCCTCCTGTAAAACAAGCCCTGTTCCTTGAATAGCTTAAGTGAATCTCGGATTTTTTAGCTCAATGGCCTGCATGCAGCGAGAATTTCAGGCAGGAGGAAGCAGTGATGGGATCGGTGTGGACGCAGCAAGGAAGGAGAGGAAACAGGGCTTCGAGGGGCGGCCACAGGGTGGGCGAGTTCCACCCGTGGATGCTCTGAAATGGCTGAGGGACTGGCTCTTATTGGACGGACCCATGAGGGTGTGGGGAGGAGGAACAGGAGGGGACGTGGGCAGAGTGATCTGTTGGCGAGCGAGGCCATGGGTCACCATGTGGTGATGTAGGATCCCCCCAACCCGGCCCCGCGCTGGCCACACAAGCAGCCTGTGTCTCAGTGTCTGTGGAAACCATGTTATTCTGCACCCATTCCACGAGTGAAAGCACTGGATGGCCTTATTTAACCTTTGTGACACATTCCATGACCAGGCCTCTGTGGCTTAGCGGGGGAGAAGGGAGTGGTGAAAAGTTAGCCAGCTGGTCGAATGCCAAGCCGGGACAGGCAGCCTAATCCTGGGGTAATGACCGGTCCCAAGTCCCTTCCTCTCAAGAAACGACCGAGGAGCCAGGAACAGAATCTCCTGAGTGGGGAAAAAGGCCATGCAGAGACACCAGCCACACTCCGAATCATGGCCTACCGGAGCCCTCAGCCCCCAGCCCTGCTGGGACTCAGACCTCGGCAATGAGCCCAACGCCAGACTCCTGCTTAAGGCCACTGTTATCCTGAGGACTCATTCTGCTCAACATTTTTCAGGGAAAGAGCAATTACAAATCTATTCCGAATAGAGGATATACCTTTAGATGAAACAGAATGTCCAAGTCCACAGTGATGAAAGAGATGAGTCAAGCCTAGCGAGGCAGGGACGAAGAGGAAAGTCACATGTGTACCGGAGCACAGGCACCCCGGCCGTGGGTTCCTACCGGCCGTGAGGGCCACAGACAGCCCTGCAGCTCCTGCAATCACTGTGCCCTCTCCAGCTGGGACCCTCCAGCTTGGGGAGCGCCAGGACAGACCAGGAGCCTTTACCTGGCCTCCGCCTCCACTGGCTCAGAGGTAGCAGAAATGACTCAAGAGAGTGAGGGAAACAGAATGCAGAGAGCAGGACATTTCTGGCCAGAGGGCAGGGCCGGGGTCTGCAGAGTTCAAAATTACAAGTCACAAATGTGACCTCATGGAAGCTCTTCTTTTTGGGAAAATCATACTGTCCTGGCCATCTGGAAGCTGAGTTTTCTGACTTGGCCTGTTTTAATGGAATCAGTAGGTCAGTTTACTAGTATCTGTGGTCTGCAACTCCAGTCTCTAAAAGATACTGATGGGGAGTGTGACGGGGCAGGAGATGAAGGCAGCAAGGAATCCTCACAGTACTAGGAGAAAGAGAAAACCTGCTCTTTACCTATAGATTCCTTTACCATGAAAAGTACCATCTGGCACCTTGTGGAACTCATGTGCTAGTAAGTCAGGCCTAACATGGGCACTAAGGGGCAGGGAAGGGGGGATCAGGATTGATGAAGTGCATGCTGTGAGTCAATTCATATTCTTTTTTTTTGAGATGGAGTTTCGCTCTTGTTGCCCAGGCTGGAGTGCAATGGCGCACTCTTGGCTCACCGCAACCTCTGCCTCCTGGGTTCAAGCAATTCTCCTGTCTCAGCCTCCTGAGTTAGATGGGATTACAGGCATGCGCCACTATACCTGGCTAATTTTGTATTTTTAGTAGAGACGGGGTTTCTCAGTGTTGGTCAGGTTGGTCTCGAACTTCTGACCTCAGGTGATCTGCCTACCTCAGCCTCCCAAAGTGTTGGGATTACAGGCGTCAGCCACCACGCCCAGCCTTATTCTTTCTTTTTTAATCCTCGCAGTAACCCCAACGTATTGGGTAGGGTTATCTCTGACTCACAGGCGAAGACGCTGAGACTCAGAAGTGTTAAGTCACTAACACAGTTCCTAAGCAGCGGCCCCAGCCTCCCTGGGCCCCACGTTACCACCACTGCTGGCATCCAGGCTTCCCTTACCACCCTACGCCGGTTACTGTTTAGCACGGGACTAAATCTAATCAACAAAGAAAATTCCTGTGTCAGCAACAGTCCGTGGAGGAGAAAGTGAGCCTTAACAAATGCCTGATTACTGTAAACTAGCTCAGAAATGCCAGGGCACTAAATCATGCTGAAGTCTAACATTTCAAAAACCAAAGCACCAGGTCTGCAGGGCCCTGAGATACCCATGTGGACCCTACATAGGACACAAATTGCGTGAATGGGGCAGAATTCTGGAGGGATCTGCCCCCAGACCCAGCTAGGGATTGCCAGCCTTGGGACGGCCTCCCAAGGGGGTTCCTTACAGTGCCCATGCCCACTCCATCCATCACCAGGGGCTGCAGCAACGAAGACCAAGCACCAGGCCCCGGCTCCGTGGAGGGGTCCAGGTAGGATGGGGTGGGAGTCAGGCAGGAGGGCAGGTGGAAGCATAAGGCCTCTTCAGTTTGGAAAGTCCACTGCTGCAGCGAGAGGGCGGAGCCCCACAGCGGAAGGTGTATCTGGATTCATTCACTCTTTCAACAAAACTTAGTGTGTCTACAATATGTCAGGGACCGTGCTGGGCTTTGGGGCAGAAATGAGCAAGGCAGACCCTGCCCTCAAGGAAATCACAGCCCAGCTGAGGGGAAAACTGAACAAACTGCTGCAGGGCGATGGACAGGATAAGACAGGAGAAGATGTCATGCTATGGGGCACAGAGCGGGGCATCTGTCCCAGCCGTTGGGGAGGGATGTGCTTAAAGAAATAGCCCCAAGGGGTCTCTCCCACTGCACACACAGCCTCAGTAGAGGGTGAGGGTCGTGGCAGTAAAGGTTCCAGGGAGAAGAAACTCAATGCTAAAAATTCAGGCTGAACACGCCCACGGAGTTGGGAGAATGGCAAGCACTTCAGCAGAGCTCTAACAGATCTACGAGGGGAAAGGAGAGGACGAAGGTGAGGCTGCAGGGGAGACAATGCGTGATCACAGAGGAAAATCCCAGGGTCAAGGCTGCCTGGGGACAGAGCCTCCTTCCACGACTGACTTGCTCTGTTCACCTGGACAAATGACCTCATTTCCCTCTGCTTCAGTGTGTCTATCAGGAAAGTGGGGATCACAGCGGTGCCTACTGCATGGCATTGTTGCCAAATCAAGACAAGGGACCTAAAGTTCGATGTTCAATATATGTAAGTTTGGATGTGTGCTGTACCAAGCAGTGTGTGAATTGTGCTCACCTGAGTATAAACGCTTGCAGGTAGATGATTCGCTTCTGTCTCTCCATGCAGCCACACATGGCAGCCACACAACACACGTGTATCCCCAAAATGAGATCTCTAAGGCATAGCTCTAGCAGAAGGCTGTCAGGATAGAATTTGTGCCCTGGACAGAGCATTCTGGCTCTGGATGAAGAATGAATGGGCAGGGACAAGCTCAGAGTCCAGGAGACAAGAGGTTGCTGTCAAATCCCATAAGAGAAGATGGAGCCTGAACTCAAGCAGGGGTCTTGACTGGGAACGGAGAAAGAGGACAGAGGCAATGCCGGGAAGAAGGCTGATGGCCTCGGAGAGCAGCTTGATGTTGGGGGCAGAAGGAAGAGTGTTCAGGAAGTCTTCCAAGCTTCTGTCAGGGCCATGAGATAGGAACGCAGGTGGACGAAGAGATTTGGATTGGGGTTGGGGAAAGAGGGCGAGATCAACTTCAGAAGGGCTCAAGTGGAGGTGCCTGTGAAGTGTCTGGAGGAGATGGCCCTTAGTGAGCTGCCATTAGGACCTCATGGTCAGCAGTGGGGTCAGTACTGAAGATACCGATTTGGGAACCATTGTTTTAGGGAGCCCATAACATTACTGAAGAGAGAATGTGTAGAGTGAGAAGAACAAAGATGGAGCCCCAGGAGGGATAGAAAAAGTGAACTTGGCCAGGAAGGCCACCATGTTTATTTAGCTGGCAACACACTAGACACCCAGTGCACCTGACAGGCAGCAATGGATAAAACGCAGCTTCTCCAGGAAGAGTTTCAGTAAATCACAGACAATGGATCTATTGCCAGAGAGACGAGAACAGCTCAAAAGACAGGGTGTTGTAAACCTCACAGGCAAAAGCGGACTGAGTCCCTAGTGACCAGGACTGCAACACCACATAGCATCTCTGACATCTGCATGAAGAGACCCTGGACTCCAGTCTTGGCTCTGACACCAACTCACTGGCCTAGTGACCTTGGTATATCACTTGTCTTTTGCTAGATGAAGAAACTGAGGCATGGACCTGCAGAGGACACACAACCTGTCCTGTCCATCAGAGGAGGGAGGGAGACGAAGTGGGAAAATGCCCACCAAATCCCAACTGCAAGACATCCAGTCCCATCGGAGGGCGTGGCATGGATTGCCCTAGGTGTTTTTCTAGAAGTGGAGCTCAGTGAGGTCAGGGCTTCCGAATCTGGGACCCATCAGTGTTTCAGAACACAACAATTTCCTTCCAGCATGCAAGTGTTAGCAGAGAAGAAATTCACAAGACACTCCAGGCACTCAGGATGTTATCACTGTGCCTTCAGGTGCTTGTTACCATGAAGGTGTACCTCCAGCAGGCACAAGAACAGATTCTAACGCATTCTGGATGATTTAGGATCTGCCTCTAGAAAGCTGTTTTGATCAATATTGACCCCTCAACCCAACAGTGTCACCAACTGCTTATTGGCTGCTGACTACACACTTCACCCATGTCTTCTTATTCACTGTGCACTGCAACTCTGAGCAGTGGGTATTACTATCTTTTACAAAAAAATTAAAAATATATACACAGGATGTGGTGATGCATGCCTGTGGTCCCAGCTACATAGGAGGCTGAGGTGAGAGGATCGCCTGAGCTCAGGAGATTAAGACTACAGTGAGCTGTGATCGTGCCACTGCATTTTAACGTAGACAACAGAGTGAGAGTCTATGTGAAAAAGAAAAAAAAAAAAGACTACCTTTAGATCTAAAGGTACATAAACAGGGTAAGGGGATTTTTAAAAACAACAAAACAGGACCTCAGAATGCTGACAACCTTCATCAAGACTACTTGATTAGCAAGGGGCAGCCCTGGGATTTAGACCCAGCCTACCTGGCACGAAAGTTCTAGTCTTTAGGTTTCATGTACTACTAAACCTCCAACGTCACGTTCTGCCAAGTAACAATAATGCTTTAAACGTTAACCTAATCACCTTCACTTCACAAAAGAACCTTTTAAAAATTCACACATGCGCACACACTCAAAGAGACAGAGAAGAAACACCTTTCCTTCCAGGGCGGGTTCTTAGCACCTGGGCCCCTGCCTTGTGTACAGGAAGCCCCCTGCTATGGAAGCATAGCCCAACTTGCATCATAGAAGCTGGAAACGGTAAATTCGCTTACCTCCCTTGCTCCACCAACGGGGCGCACTGACACACACTTTAAATCAGAAGCCGGCGACACCGGAGTGGGCAAAGGGCAAAACTGCAGCAGTTGCAGCGCCCACAGTTGGAAGCTTGGTGGTGCTGGTCTGGACCAACTGGCAGTGGCAGGGCCTCGTGGGGCCAGATCTGGGTATGACTGTTGTCATTCCTGGCCATGTGGCTTGTGAGCCTGGTTCTCCACCCACCCTGGAGACACTGGGCTGCCTAATATCCTTTTAATAAATTCCTTTTCTGCTTCAATTACTCAGAATTGGTTTCTGTTGCTTGCTACAAAGAATCTTGGCTGATAGAACATAATCTTAGAATAAAGGACAGCACTTTAAATGCAATGCATTTAGTTCTATGAAAAACTCACTGCATGGTGTCAATATTTTCCTCCTTTTGCTGCAGACCAGTCTGAGACTGGCAAGGATCTGTAGACTGGTGTTTGGGGCTATACTAGGTGGCTTCCCCCATCATCAAGGGGTGACATACCAGAATCAGAAGCCCCATCATGTGTCACTCCCTGGCTGAAGCATCTCCAGCAGGTTCCCATTCCTTTGGGGAAAGAGGCTCAAACTGAGCTCTCTAACCCCATTGGCCCCTCCTGCTCTCCCAGTGTGACCTCTACTTTAGCTGACATGCTTTCCACCCAGTCTGCAGGACACAGCCAGCCTGAACCCACTCCTCACCTCTCTTCATACTGCACTCCACACCTGCTTCCTCTGCCCCGGGGGTCTTATAGTCTTACTGTCTGTTAATTTCTTGCTTTTTACAATTTTCTTTCTGAAAGGGAACGGAGATATCTCTTTCTTCCACAGCATCCCTCCCTGCCTCCATGCACAAACACATCCATCTGCCAGGCTCCCGCAGCCCCCTGGTGCCACCCGCTCTGTCTGCCCAGTCTCCCTGAACCTTCCCTGCAGGGCCCAGCCCTAACTCACTGGAAGCTTTGCACATTCATCTGAGATCCACTTTGTCTCCTCTCGCTCAGTGAGATGGAGAACAACTCATCTCTGTCCTCCACAGGAGGATCCTTCAAAGACAATTAAGTCCCTCCTCAGCCTCCTTCTTCTGAAATGAAATTATCCCTAATCCTTTATCCTGTCTTCAAGAGTTCTGTTTTCCGGTCCTTTAATGGAATGGACTCCATCCGAGGAACAGCATAGCTGGGAGGGCTAAGCAGCTCAGGCGTGGGGTTCACAGACATCTATGAGAACAGCCTCTTTTCAGATCATTTCCCAAGTAAAATTACCTTGTAAGTGACCAAAGGCTGCCCCAGGTCACTCCTTCTGTGCCTGATGCCACCTTACCCCACAGCAGGGTGCACAGGCCTCCCACCAAACCTGTGGGGGAGGAAGTGAAATGTTACAAAGGGAGTGAGGGAGCTAGGGACAAACTCTGGGCCCTCAATGCATCTTCAGAGCACCAGGCTTGGTGGGGAGAGAGGCACAGCTCACATAGGGAATGAATGGGAAAAATTAATAAACATTCCAAGACAAACGCTACATGGCCACAAATCTGTAGTTTTCTCTATGAGGTCAATGGTTTCTTTCAAGGTAGGGACCAGGTTGTTCTTTCTCCTGTCTCCCCTAGGGTGGGGACTCAGTTTGGCATTGGAGAGGGGTTGGGGGAGGGAAGAGAAGGAGGTGGGTTTTAATAAGTAAGTGGACAGTTACATGAATTTTCTATTTTTTTTTTTTTTTTTGAGACAGAGTCTTGCTCTGTCACCCAGGCTGGAGTGCAATGGCGCAATCTTGGCTCACTGCAACCTCCGCCTCCAGGGTTCAAGCAATTCTCTTGCCTCAGCCTCCTGAGTAACTGAGACTACCGGTGTGCACCACCATGCCCAGCTAAGTTTTGTATTTTTTAGTAGAGACGGGGTTTCACCATGTTGGCCAGAATGGTCTTGATCTCCTGACCTTGTGATCCACCCACCTCAGCCTCCCAAAGTGCTGGGATTACAGGCATGAGCCACCGTACCCAGCCACATGAATTTTCAATTAACTTCTCCCAGTGATAGCAGTCCTGGCGCAGTGGAGTAGAAAGGATGATATTATAAAACCCACGTCCATGGGTCTGGAGTGACCAGATGGCAACACCCATGTCCGTGGGTCTGCAGTGACCAGATGGTAACACCCATGTCCATGGGTCTGCAGTGACCAGCCCTCTGCCACACAGAAAATGGATCACACAGCATGTGGGCAGTCAGGATGGAAATGGCAGGTCTGGCTGGCCCCATGGTTGGCTTCAGCATGGAGATGGGCTCATCTGGCCAACTCAGCCCCAGCATGACTCTGCTGATGAATTATCTTCAGTACAAATGATCCCCAACGTGAGGCTGAGGAGCTGCCTTGATCCTTTTAGTAGAAAACACCTGTATCTCAACCACACCCCGCAAGTGCGCCTGGCCCAATGCCTCCCAGTGCCATCAGTTCATTGCATGCACCCTGGGGCCTCACCTTTCCACCAGATGCAATAGAAAACTGCAGGCATTTTTTTTGAAGGCGAACGAGAAAATTGCCCAAAGAACCAAGTAATCTTCAAATGTCAAAAACATCTAGTGCATGAATCACGCTTAAGTAAGAGCATAGGAATTTGGCAAAGTGACGAGCAGTGGTTTACAACATTAAAGGTGACTTGGAAACAGTCAAACAGAAGCAGAGGGAGAAGGATGCCTGCACTGCTGAGCCAGCCATCTCCCTCCAAGGCTGATACCTGCCATTTCCCATGTGTGCCAGGGCACCCAGCTGCGAGCATTTTCAAGGGGAGACAGGTGGTCCTCAGGGCATCCTGTGGACCACCCCAGCCAGCTACATCCAGTCTGGCAGAGGATCTCTGCAGTGTTGCCTTTGGCCCCTGTGGAACTTTGCTGTCCAGGCCCAGGTGCTTGAAAGACCTTCCAAGATGCTTCTTGTCCACAGTAATCCCCACCCCTCTGGTTCTCCAGCCTTGGAGAGCATTCAGTCCCTGAGGCACTTTTGGCCCATTTAGATGCACTGGTTCAAGTCCGAACCCTACAGCCCACTGGCTTATCCAGCATGCTTCATGATTTCTCTCCTTGCCCTTTTCTGTCCCCCAGTGCTCACATCTCACTGGACTGAGTATTCTAGAAAAAGCTGGTTGAGCAATCATAAACACTGCTGGGACCTGAATTCAGAGCAATGGCATGAACTTGTTTGTATTCGTTCTTGGAAATTCCTCAACCATTGACGCGCCCTGAGCAGATGTAGGCGTGATCTGGCTGCTTGACAAGTCCACAGCACCCCAACCCTGGAACCGTTCGGCCCAGTGGTCCAGGTCAGAGTACAATGACGTTTCCTAAGAAGCATGGAAGTAAGACATGCCCAAGGGAACGGAAACTCATTCCAATGACAACATGAGTCAGAAAACATCCATGACGAAAATCCTGGCTCTTCTAGAAAGTTATTAGACTGGGCCCATGCACAGAGCCCTAAGTGACTGAGATTAGAAACGTATCTCTGCTCTGCCAAAAGAGCCCAAGGAGACCCTCAGAACCAGTCATCCAGTGCTGCCAATGCTGGGAGCTGCCGTGCCCACATCTGGGAAGTGGAGAAGGCAGAACCAGCAGTCCCTGTTAAGATTCCAGTCCAGGCCTGCATTTCCCAATGTAAGAAGAATAAGGATATTTTTGTCTCATCTCCTGACGGCAGGAATGGATGAGGCTGAGAAAACTTTCCCGGCACACACACAAAAGAAGGAAATCTGGCCGACCTCACAACTCTCTTCTTGAGGTCCTGCCTTATTCGGATGCACTCACCTTGGCAGCTTAGAGGTCATGACCCATCTCCCGCTTTCTACCCCCATGACCCATTACCTGGCCCTTCTACCCTGTCTCGGCCACACACACACACACATATACACAAACACACACACACACACACACGCACACATTTTTTGCAACATACATACCCAACATACTCCAGGCATGGAAACCACTTCACATTCCCACAACACTTCCTCTGACATGTCTGTTTCTTCTGCCCCAAATGCTCTCACCATCCTGTCCTCAACTTGGCTACGTGTCACGCATCCTCAGGCCTTCTCTCACTCCCTTGAATGGCCCCTCCCTCACCTGGCCTCACAGGAGATTTGGACGTCCTTCTATTTCAGCATCTGTCACATCAACATTATAATCCCATCTTGTGCCTTCACCATGTTTATCCAAGCCACAGTGCCTGGCACATATCAGGTGTTTAATAAATATTTATTAAATGTATAATTAGATAAATGTTCTCAAATTTAAGCAAACAATTTAATTCTTGGCCCATGTAACTCAATGATTGGGCAAGGTATCTGAAGGCTCATTGTTCAGAAATGAGGGGCTAGGGGAGGAAGGGAAGGCTCTAGACAGAGGAGGGAGGGAGCGGGAGAGAGAGGGAGACTTCCAAGTTTCATGTCTGTACTCAAGAGACTCACTCTGAGGGGAAGGGCCTGTGAGTCTGGAGAGTAAGCAAGAGTTTATAGATGGGATGCTTTAGACGTGTGGTTTCCCGTGTTTGTGTCTCTTTTATTACCTCCATTCTTGACTCAGGCAGCACATGGTGGAGGATACACAGGAAATGCATGCCCTCCTCCACACTTGGGAAATATCGTTTCTGGAAGCCCAAGCGTGGTCACAGCAAGAACCAGCAAGAGGTCTGAAGAGGACTGTGGACCAGCAGCTTGACCCTTACCACTAAGTCTTCTCTCAGAATCTTATGTGGAGGATTCCTTGAAATGTCCATCTCTGGACCTGATCTCTCCTGTGAGTGAAAGCCAGACCCACACATATAACTGCCTATCTGCCACCACTGCCAACCCTCAGGAGCCCTCACACCTAGTCCGAAACCAAGCTCAGTCTTTTCCAAGATACCTGACCTCTTCCGCTGTTCCCAGTGACCAGAACAGTACCATGTCCAGCCAGTAATCCAGATGCCACCTTGACACATCCCTCTCCCTTACTTCCCACCCTTGAAGCCCCCGCCACCGAGCCTGCTCATTTAACTGACTCCACCTGCACCATCATGTCAGTCACAGCTGCTGCCCTCAACTCTCTCCTGGACCCCCACAGTCCTCCTAACTCTACCCCGTTTCTTCTTCCTTAGTGTTTCACAGTGGCTTACCACATGGTAGCCAGGGCTGTCTTCTGCAAAATGCCATTCCCTGTTAAAAAACAGTCAGCCAGTTAGTGCTCTTGCAATAAAGACACAGCGCTCTTAGGTGGCTAGACAAACCCTGCGTGGCCTCTCCCTCCTAATTCTCCACTCTTTGCCTGTGCCACGCTCCCCTCTGCTTTCTTAACACCAGCTTCTCTGACCTTTTCCCCCATCTCCTTGAAGGCTCCATATTCTCTCCTGCACATCTATCTCCTCTGCCTGGAATGCACCATCCCTACTCCTTCCCCAGCTTACCCTCCCTTTAAATGCTAAGCTTAATCATTCCTTTGAATCTCAGATCAGTTGCCCCCTACTCCCTGAATCCAGGAAGAGGTAGAGCTCCCTGTAATGGCGCTGATCATCTTCCTTCATAGCATTTACTGCTTTTTGCACTGATAAACATCCGTCTCCCCGACTAGATTGTACAGTCCTTAAGGGAAAGAACCAGGCATAGTTTTGCTCCCTGTCAAGTTCCAACACCAAGCACGGTGCCTGGCACGCAGAAGGCACTCAGAGATTTGCTGAACCATGAAGAATGGGCTTGGGTTCTATTGAGGGAAGACGCACTGCCTTACAGTCTGGCTTCATAGGAGATAGTTACAACACAGAGGAATTGCTGATGGCAACATATTCCTTCCGAGGAAGATTTTCAAGTGGAAGAAAAACAACCTTCCCAAACTGGCATAAAAAGCAAAGAGTAAAAGATGAGTTGTTCGTCCAACGGAGGAAATGCACACCATCAGAACATTCACAAGCCGTCTGTGTGGGGATGTGGGGAGATTCCGCCCCCACCTCCAGCCATATGCTAGGAAGAATCAGGGTAGGAGAGATCCTTGCCTTTCCCATAACTGATAGAAGGCCTTAATTTGGAGAAGATGACAATATAATGTGAGCTCAGTACAGCTGCTGAGAGTGAAGTGCCCAGATATTACGGTCATATTTCTGGTCAGCCTTTCTCTTCTTCTTTGCTCACTTCAAGGGGTTATCTTTGCGCTGCGAATGGAAATCCTGAGTGTCCTTCAGGGATCAACAGGGAAAGTGAGGTCTGATTGGTTCTTCACGCTCAAGTTTGTCTGGCTGTGAGTATACATCTGGGTGAAATTAAACTCAAGCTCAACAACAATAGGCTCTTCCCAATCAGTCTGGGACATGTGTCCAGAACTAGCTCCCAAAACATTACGATTAGTCCCTTGCACACTCCCCACAAGGCAGAGCTGGGAACCCCAAACTCCAATCTGAAAATTGCTCATCAGAGTCCTCATGGTTGTCTGTTGCTTCAGGGGAGGCCTACAAGGAAGCATTACTGCACACAAACACGGTAAGCCCCATATACATTATGCTACCAGGACTCGGGATTAGAGTCACAAAGAAATTTCACTGAAGTGGTAAGACACAACGAGATGCCGTTTTCCTTCAAATTAGGAAAGCTTCTTTAAAATGATAATACAAGCTCTCCCAGACACCCCTGGGTATACAGCCAATCTTTTGGCACAATATTCAACATGTTTGAAGGCCTTAAAAAGAGTTCCATCCATCTGAAAGTTCAGTAACCGAGCAAGATACAAAATCAATGTACAAACATTAACAGCTTTTCTATTTGCCAGTAATAACTCATTAGCAAATATGGTGGGACAGAGTGATCTCACTCTATGTATATGTAACAGCTAGGAATGAAGTTTCTAAGAGCAGCCCAGAGCTCATACGAAGAAAGCCACAAATGTTTACAGAGAGATATGGAAGTAAACTCAAATAAACACAGAGAGAGCAAGAGTAAATGGAATAGCACATTCCTGAATGAGAAGACTCAATATTGTAGTCAGAATGTCAATTCTTTATAAATCAATTTACGGATCTCATCAAATTCATAAGGGTATCGTGAAAAAATTCAACAAGGCATTTTTTTTTTTAGCTTGGTGAAATGATTCTAAAGTTCCTCTGGGCTACACGAGATGTGTCAGAGATAGTAGCCAAAAATATTTTGGGAAATAATAATAATGAAGACGATTTGTACTACCAGATTTTAAAACACAAAATGAAAGCTTTTGTTATTGAAACAGTGTAGTATAGAACTAAGTCTGAATAAAACAGAATAAGCAGCCTGGAAACACCGTCTAGTCTATACAAGAATTTAACGTATCAGGGGGCCGAGACAGGAGAATCGCTTGAACTCGAGATTGCACCATTGCACTCCAGCCTGGGTGATGAGAAACTCCGAACTCCGTCTCCAGGAAAAAAAAAAAAAAAGTAACGTATGAGAGGTAGCATTTCAAATCAGGAAGGAAAGAAAGAACATTCACTAAACATGACTGCAAGAATTAAACAACTATTAAGAATAAGTTAAATTCCAATCATATAACAAAATGAGAAAACCTGATAAAAAGCTGAATTTGCAAAATGAACCACAAACAATTAGAAAATGCAACTGAATAGATATCTAAAGCCAGGATGGGGCAGGGCTTTCTAAGCCTAAAAAGAAGAGGAAGCATTGAAGTGAAGGACGTTGATGACTAGTAAAAGCAAAGTAAAGGCATCTATCTATACAACCAAGAAACCATAAATGAATTTAGAAGACAAATGACAAACCGAAAAAAATATTTCCAACATTATACCAAAAGGTTAATATCCTCTTATGCATAAAGAGTTCTTAAAAATCAATAAGAAAAAAAAAGATGAATATAAATAGAAGGACAAACAAGGAGAGGTACATCAGAAAACAGAAACAAATGCTCCAACTCACTGGTAATCAACGAAACGCAACCGAGACCATGAGATACCATTACTCACCTGCCTAACAGACTAAGATTAAAACAAAATTATAAGAGGGCAGAATGGGATAAAATGAGTGTTCACAAGCTGCTTATGGGAGAGTAGCCCCATCTTTCTGGGGATAATGTAGCCAAATAGATCAATGTCTTCAGTATGTTTCTACCTCTGACTTGGTAAAGCCAGTTCCAGGAAATAATCCTAAAGAAATAACCCAAAATGTCCACATATATTTATTCCTCAGTATTTTATTGAAACATTATTTATAGTAGCAAATTACTGAATTATCTAAATGGCAAACGAAAGGAAATAGTTCAATAAGACACATTAATATAACAGGATATAATGAAATACAGTCTTTTAAGATTGTTTCCAAATGAATAATGACAAGGGAGAAGCAATACAAGGTTAAGAGGAAAAAAGCAGGAGAGAAAATGATATATATAGTACCATCCCAATTCTGCTACCAGTGACAAATAATAGATTCTAGAATGTTAATTGTTTTTTTATCTCTGGGTGATGAAATTTGCATGGTTTTTCTTTTGTTAAAAATTTCCATAAAGAACGTTATTTTTATAATTGAAAAGTTAAACAATTTTAAAGAGATCAAACCTTGGTAATTCTATTTCTAGAACTCTATCTAAACACGATCACACATAAGTCTCATACCTACCCCATGAGGTTGGTACTATTATCTGCACTTCACATGCACAGATAGAGACTAGTGGGTATTGTGACAGGCCCAGTATTATCCTCAGAGCTGGTCCTTGGCAGATGTGTCTGATACCAAAATTGTGAACCAAAATCATACACAAGACTATCCACCAGAGAGTTATCTCAGGCAAAGAAATACATCTGATGGGAATAGCATGCAGGCAGGATGGAATAAATGAAGCCATTCAGAAGTGATGTTTAAGAATACTTTTCAGTGACATGAGACAATGTGCATTGTATACTAAAGTAAAAAAGCAAGATGCAAAATGTCATGTGCAATATGGTCCCAACTAATGTAAAGATGCAAAGCAAAAAGACTGGAGGACAATATGATAAAATATTAACAATCATCTCTAGATAATAAGTTTTTTCTTTTTTTCTGGAGACGGAGTCTTGCTGTGCTGCCCACGCTAGAGTGCAGTGGCATGCAGCTCCGCCTCCTGGATTCAAGTGTACTGCAACCTCTGCCTCCTGGATTCAAGTGATTCTTCTTCCTCAGTCTCCCAAGTAGCTGAGATCACAGGTGCCCACCACCACGCCCGATTAATTTTTGTATTTTAGTAGAGACAGGGTTTCATCATGTTGGTCAGGCTGGTCTCGAACTCCTGACCTCAAAGAATCCACCCATCTTGGCCTCCAAGTGCTGGGATTACAGGCATGAGCCACATCGCCAGGCCTAGACAATATGTTTATTAGAGATTATTACTTTGTTAAACCTGAACACTTTACACAATGGATGTTGCCTTTTATTACCAAAAACTGTTCCACATTAACTTTCAAAAATGTACATATCATTCACTATAATCCTATATCTTCTTTCTTACACCTACCCATCCTTTAAGGCCAAGGTCAAGGCTTACCTCCTCCATGAAGCCTTTCTGGATTTGCCCAGCCCATTCTGCTTGACCCCCAAAAACATGTGCTCAAAGTAAAGCACTGACTCCTGGCTTTAGAAACTCTCAAAATGGCACTGCAGCTCTTGGGCTGAGCTCCTTATCAAGCATCCTAGAACTCCTAGGATGGGGAGCAAACCATCTGCTGCTCTTGGGTCTTGTATGTTGAGGCTGGGAGCTGAGCTTGCAGAACTGGTGCCAACACTGTGGTCCTCGTGGTTGGGGAAAGTGGGACAATGTCATCAGCATGACCTGTAGAACTGAATGCCAGCCCCTGACCAGAACCAGTCCCTGGTGAGGTCCTCATTGGCCATGGAAAAGGAGAAAATGTCAGACAATGTAGCAAATTTTCCAAAACACTACCCTTATTCAACTGTCCTATATTCTGGGATTATATCCTTCCTACTCTTTGGTATTAAAACTTGTGTCGTTTTATGAAATGACGAGGTGATGAGTAGATGGTAATTTTTAAACGTCATTTTACAAACTAACAAGTGGCAACATCTTGATTCCCTGGTTTCCATCATGTTTCATGGTCCATAAAATAATAAACAATAAAACTAACTTTTTTTTAGAAAGAAGGGAGTTGAAAAAATGTATTCCCTTTGTAATCCAAATAATATGGGTGTGGACTGAACAAAATTGTTATTTGTTGAATAACAAATAACATTTGTTGAATGTTATTTGTTACTCATGAGAGAAGCATGCCTAACTATCCGATCAAAATACCCACCTTTCCCTATCCGTTATTTTTCCTCATAACATTTATAAAGATCTAAATCATACTCTAGTATTTGTTCTCCTTTTTCATGCTACATCTTCCTGTGGAGGATGTGTGTTCTGTGAGGGCAGGGTCTCAGTCTGGCTCAACGTGACACACAGTAGGTACTCAACAAATGTGTGTTACGTCCATAAAGGAAGAAACTTGGACCTGGAGCAGGTATGTTAAAATATGAGAGATTGAGAGATTGAAGTTTCATGCGGAAGTCATCAATGGCGTCAACCATATAGTAGGGTGTGGAACCATGTGTCTGGAGAATACTCCTGCAAAGGATTCCTTTGGTCCCCAGTCATTCTGGGAATAAGACATAAAAAGAGAGTAGGTAAACACAGAGGGCAGATTCCTGGCCAGAAGCATTGGCTCGCAGGTGCGGCAGGGTGTATTAAGTGGAAGCACACATACAACTCAATTGCAAGCGGCTCTCCACTCCCTGCTCTGCAGAAGGCTCTCCTTCCCCCAGGCTCTCAGCTTTCGTTTAGAAAACAAATCGTTTTTATAGTAGTTGACTAGAAAATGCCCTCTTGTGGGCGTGACAATGGACCACCTCAATCATGTCACAGATTTCTGAAAATGCGGTTATTCCAGAGAATTCCTTCAAGAGATTTAAAGGGGTTCTTTTTTTTTAATCTCAAACATCAATGCTTTGTTAAAGCGAAAATACATTTTCTAAGAAGCCATTAAACAGTCCTCAATTCACTTTGGCGTGTCTAACTTAGCAATGCAAGTTCTGATTATCTTAAACAGCATCATCACAAAGATAATTATGCTCCTTTCTAAACTTCTGTATGATTTGCTAATGACTGGGTGACTTTTTTTTTTTTATATAATCATCACCCAGAATCTGCCTCTTTTCTGCTCCCAGGAAACCATCACCTGAGATTGACGGGCAGCAATTGAAAATAATAAAATTATGTAAGATGAGCTTGTAATCACCAGCATTTCACAAGAAGCAAAATGCATTTTGCTCTGGCTGAGGAACAGAAAGTTTCTTCCTTATTTCAAATCTGTATCAGAGGTAAAGCCTTCTATTAAAACACAATTCTCTGTACACTTACAGCCTCTGGCAGGCTGCCAAGGAGACTATCATGCAGCCACTGCTGCAGAGAGGCAGGCAGTCAAAAGCATCGAGGATTGCTCCTGAGAAAGGATGCGAAGTCTCCAGAATTCTTGGGAGGGCTCTGCCCACAGCTACCCCCACCTCTTCTGGCCAGACCTCCCTCTTCAAATGCAAACACACATGCACACGCACGCACGCACGCATGCACACAGACACACACAATCTCTTTCTGGGAGAGGCACGGCAAAAATAAACACTGAGAAAATTCTTCCCTGTCTTTTGCACAAGTGTGCGCACACGTGCACACACACACGTACACACACACTTTGGGTTTCTTCTTCCCCTCTCTTTTCTTTTTTGGATGTATCATTGTTTTCATCATCATTGTTATTAACAAATTGCAAACTCTGTAGTCCAGGACCTGGTTAATTGCAACCTTTTTGCTGCATGTAATTTACAGGTACATGTGACCACTTGGGGGCACAGTTATTTGAAAATGCTGGCAATGGCATTCACTAAGATACGCTTTTAAGGTTTGAAGCCTGCTTTAACAAAGCCCCAAATTTTGACTCTTACCAGAGCCCCAGAATGAAAGAAAATCCTGAGAGTTATTCCTTTAAGGGAAGTCTGAGATTCACTACGAGGGACATTTTTATATGGGATTATATGAAACTATTTGGTTCCTTTCCCATTTTAAAAAACGTTGGTTTAAAATTTTATTCCACATGATAGTCTTCCTTCTGTTTTCATCAGTGTTAATGTCAGCATGGACATAAACATATACTGCTCACTATGGGATGGGGAGGGGCATGGCAAAATTACCTTCCTATGATAGCTAATTCTTTTTCCTTGTTAGGTAAATTTTTATTTTCCCAATATTAAAACAATCGGCTTATTATTTTAAATAATTTTAATCGCAAACATCAATGCTTTGTTAAAGTGAAAACACATTTTCGCTTTAAGGTAGAAAGATGACTACTGTTAATATTACAGCATATTTTCAGCCTTTTTATCTAAGTTCTTTGTTTTCACATACTTGACATTATAGTGTACACTATACATACAGTATATCTACAGGGAAAACTATATGTATCTATACATATATAAGATATACATACATATATAAGATTATATATAAGATATATAAGATATACACATACATAGATTTCAAAGAAATATACACATACAGATTGAAAGGAAATAGATACACATAGATTAAAAATTTTTTTAAAGGCATACGTATGTCCTTGATTTCTTTTAATATCCATATATACACATATATAAGAAATCAGAGACACATATATATTAATCAAGTTTCCTTCTTAATTAAAAACCATTCTCTCAAATAACCAAACTTATGGTAAAGTCACTTTAGAGACTTTGTTCTCAATATCCAAAGAAATGTTTTGTATTTTTCCTATGGTTTTCTGATCAGCAGAAAGGCAAGAAGGGTTATTCACACCACTTTTCCCCAACCCTCCTGTAGTGCCCAAACACACCTGTGAGGAAGGTTCTCCTCCAAGACAGGCTGTTCAGTTCACAGCTGGGCAGAGCAGTCTGCCGGGCGATACCAGGGAGACACAAACCCAAGGGAGAGAGGGGGAGGGATGGGGGGCCTGGGACTCAGATCACATGGCCTGGGCTTCCACCAGGGACCCCTAGGCCCAAGGACCTAGATAAGCACACACTAGGTGAGTAGTGTCCTGGAAAGATTCTAATCCCGTGTGTGGGAAAATGGAGCAAAGTGTATCTTTTCTGGCTCAGATTCAGATGCACAGTCATTTCATGCCCTGGGGCAGGGATCCTTTATCGAGCCATACATTTTAGGAAATCATCCTTATTTCCATAGGACAATAGTCAACACTGACAGGGAGAAAATTCCACAGGGTCTGCATTTTCCACCCAGGACAGTGAGAAACAGCACGGGGCTCTCGGATGACCCCTCACCCAGACAGCCCTCCCGCCCCTCCTCCCACTGGTCCTTCACGCTCTTCCCAGGTCCTGGGCTGCTGGGATCCTAGTTCTGGCTCTGCCCCTGACTGGCAAGCCTCAGGTACAGCAATTCCCTCGCCTGTTGAAAGTGCAAAATGTGCCCAGCATGGGCCTAGATCCTTAGCAGAAAACCAACAACGGAATATAAACAAAAGGTGAGGTGATCAGCTTCCCCAGAAGCACACGGTCAGGTCAGCTGGGGACTCCCAGGCAGCCTTGAAGCAGTTACCTGGAGAACTTGCGTCAGGCAATCCTCACAGATGTGGGGACTGCTCCCTACAAAGCTGCAGAGGACAGGCAGGATCTGAACCTGGCAGAGCCTTCTGGAGAAGGAAGAGGTGAGACAGAGGCTGAGGGTAGCTTTGGCCTGGCCAGACAGAGGCTTCTTGGACCAGCAGACAGTCCCTCTGCTCAGCAATGCATCTTCCTGCCCCTCCTACTACTTCAGGCAGGAGCAGATCCCTTCCTCTATCCCGGATCTCCTGTGCCCCTGGGTGAGCGGGCGGAGCATGTGAGACCCTGACTTGCTGAGATGGGCTCCATACTCCATGTCCCTGTCATGAGAGCCTCTACATTGAGGCTCTGGTGACCACACAGCCCTCAGCTCCTGCAGGCTCAGAGGCTGTAGCAGTGCCACCAACGTCCCTCAGAGGTAAATTCAGAACAAGACCTTTGGATATCACAAGTGCATGTCCAAGCTGGGCCTTGCAAGCTTACCTCTTCCAGGTGAGGGTTATCTGTTAGCTGTCAGTGCTCCCTACTGTAGAGCAACAGTTGAAGCTGTCACCCACACACTCTCGACTTGTATTGTCTATGTCATGAGATGACGTACTGCCCAGAAGCATGGAAGCAGAGGAAACTGACTCGGCTGAAACCAGCTCTCACATTGATAGAATATGTCCGTGTTCCTGGAAGGCAGGAATTACCCTCCCACCTCCAACAGGCTTATGAAGGCAGACATGGGGCAACAAAGGTATTCTTGATACTATCATATGAGGTAGTTATGCTCCAAGAGATTCACTTGCCTATGACTGCACCATGTCCAGGTGGCCGGCTAGTATTTTGAGCCCAGAACTACTTGCAATAAAGGTGTGGCTTTCCCCCTCCACACCACTCAGAGGCAGGATTTTGGTCTATCACTCAGGCTGGAATGTGGCGGTCCAATCTTGGCTCGCCACAGCCTTAAGTTCCATGGTGAGCCTTAGGCCCCACCATGTCATGAGATGAGATACTACGCAGCATTGCGGACATGCGAGGGGACACTGACCTCCATGTCGGACTCAGAGGCTGCAAACTCACCCAAGAATGGGTCACAGCAGAGACAGCAAAGTCACTGGAAAGACGGAAAAGCTCTGGTGCTTCAATCCCAGACTAATGGCTTGAACGTGGCTAAAGAGCATCTCAACCAGCCTTGAGGCTCCAATCCAGAAACGAAGAGGCCAAGCTAAGGACAGGCCACCCAAACCCTGCTTGAGGGAGGGGGCGCGCTACTCTTCCATCTCCACCCTAGCGCCTTGGGTACCTGATCACATCTGCAGGTGGCCGTCTGAGCTGGGGATGGGTGTGGCAGCTATCACAGCTCAGGGATGCCAACCTGTTAAGGCCATCTGCCCACTTCCGGTCCCCAGTGCTGAGTCACTAAGCAGTCTCCCAACAGCAATTTAGCCATGTGATGGCTTCTGGGGAGAAATACGCTCAGAGGCACACAAGTGTCTGGTCTGCTAGATGTCATACTTTTAGTGTAAATCAACAAAACACCATTACCTGGAGATCGTTCACCTCCAGGTGGGTTGCCAGTTAAAGAGCAAAACCCCCAGCACCGAGAACGTGAAGTGTGGCAAGCCCACTCTGTTGGGACACACCCCAGTGGTCACCTGACATCTTCACTCACTGTAGGCGGTCTCCAAAACACAGTGGCATCCCAGTGTCCACCTGCAGGAGAATGGATGCACAAACTGAGATGTATGCCATGGAGGACTAGCCAGCAGGGGAGTCAACACGTATCAGCACAGGTCAACGGCAGACAGCAGGCTGAGCAAGACCAGCTGGGCACACAAGAGTGCACACTGTGTGTTTCTGTCTACAAGAACGTCGAAAACAGGCATAAACCCAAGATGACTGACATCAGAAAGTGGTTGGAAAGAAGATGGGCGTTGACCAGAAGGGGGCAGGAGGGAACTTTCTGGGGTGATGAAAGTTACACAGGTTCATCATGCACAGTTCATAATTACTGAAACTCAGTGAACTGAACGCTTCAGTCTGTAGCTTCCACTGTATTGCCTCTCAACTATTACACCTCAAAGAAAATAATAATAAATAAATGCAATGCCCAGCACAGAGCGGGTAACACAGCAAGTGCCCTAGGAGAGTTGCTAAATTGTTAAACACATTATTTTCCTAAGTGAATTTTAAAAAGAATCTGCTAGGAGAATCACTTTGGAATATGTTTGAAAATCTATATTTTTATTGTGATTAAATATACATGCCATAACATTTACCATTTTAATCATTTTTAAATGTACAGTTCAGTGGCATTAAGTGCATGCACATTTTTTTTTGGTGTTATTTCATTTTTATTTCATAATCGTAAACTTAACTCTGTAATCCAGCTAGGCACGGAAGGGAACAAGGAAAACATGGAACCTAAAAGGAACTGGAGGGAGAGCACAAAGATTCTAGGATACGGAGAGCAAGTGGGGTGCAGGGGTGCGCTCCTGAGCTACAGAAGGAATGGTCTGGTGGTTAAGATAAAACACAGGGCAAACTTTTATTAGAGTTGTCCACAGTCAGCAATGGTGATCTTCTTGGCAGTCTTGCCATTCCTGGATCCAAAGCGCTCCATGGCCTCCACAATATTCATGCCTTCTTTCACCTTGCCAGAGACCACATACGTGCTTGCCATCCAACCACTCAGTCCTGGCAGTGCAGGTGAAAAACTGGGAACCGTGGTTCAGCATTTGAGATGGACAAGATACCAGGACCTGTATGCTTTAGGATGAAGTCCTCGTCATCAAATTTCTCCCTGTAGATGGACTTGCCACCACAGTGCCGTTATGGCATATGAAATCACCACCCAGACACATAAACCCTGGAATAATTCTGTGAAAGCAGGAACCCTTATAACCAAAGCCTTTCTCTCCAGTGCTCAGAGCATGAAAGCTTTCTGCTGTCTTTGGAAACCTGTCTGCAAACAGCTTGAAGGAGATGCAGCCTAAGGGCTCGCCATCAATGGCGATGTTGATCACGACGGGGTTGACCATGGCTGATAGTATGGGGATCCTGGCGGCAGCATCTGCAAACCCTACATGCACATTGTTTCACAACCTTCTCTAACATCTATATCTATCTCCAGAGCATTTCATTTTATTAAACTGAAACTCTTTACCCATTAAATGATAACTCTCTCCCCCCATCCCCTGGCAGCTACCATTCTACTTTTGTCTGTGAATCCAATCCATACTACTCTAGGTACCTCACAGAAGTGGAATCCTACAGTATCTGTCCTTTTGTGACTGGCTTATTTCACTTAGCATAATGTCTTCAAGGTTGATCCATGCTATAGCATGTGTCCATTGTACATATCTAGTGTATTTTGTTTATTCATTCATCACTGATGGACACTTGGGTTGCTTCTACCTTTTGGCCATTGTGAATGTGGTTGCTATGAGCAACGCTGGTATATGAACATCTGTTCAGATCCCCGCTTTCACTTTTTTGGGGGTATAGGCTCAGAAGTGGAAAATTCCTGGATCATATGATAATTGCATGTTTAATTTTTTGAAAAAGGACAATCATGTTTTCCATAGCGGTTGCACCATTTTGCATTTTCATGAGCAGTGCATGAGAGTTCCAGTTTTTCCACAACCTCACCAACACTATTTTCTGTTGTTTTTGTAACAGTCATGCTAATGGACGTGAAATGGTATCTCATCGTGGTTTTGACTTGCATTTCCCTAAGACTGGTGATGTGGAGCATCTTTTCGTGTCCTTATTGGCCATCGGTATAATTTCTCTGTCCGCTGTCCATTTTTTAATGGAGGTGTTCATTTGTTGAGTTGAAAGTGCTTTTTAATTGCAACTGTGCTGGCCTGAGATCCAAGCTCCACCCTCCCCACTGCCACACGCTCAGTTCCCAGACAGCAGTGTCACATCCTCCACCTGACCCCACCCCAGCAACCCACTGGTCACACCCAGCACGGGAGTAAGGGCCTGATGGGCAACTGCCTCCCATTTTCCTGAGCCCAAGGAGACTATATGTGGCCCAGGTGTCTATTTGAGCTATCAAAAAATGTTTCCGGAGACCAGGCATTCTGGGAGGTGTACCAGGAATAAAAACAGCAGACAGTTACAGCTGTCAAACTGTGCCTTCACAGTTCAGTGAATGACCACCCCACCCCTGCTGCCTCCCCCAGGAGTCCTTGTGAACAAAAATGGCTTATTGCGGTGTCTGTAGAATCAAGCTGTAAATTTTAACACCTGGGCAGGGTCGTGACTCTGGAAAGCCCTGCTTACTCAGGGATGTGAGGGAGAGCACGTGGAGAGGCGCAAGCAGCAGGGGCCATCATCTGGAAGGGGGGCTGGAGCCCTTGCTACGGGATGGCCGTTGGTGTGCCTTTATCCCAGCAAGGCGGCAGCAGGAGCTGCTCTCCTGACGAGGCTCTCCACGGCTGCCTGTGACCTTCCCTCTGTCCCAGTCACAGGTACCTTCCGGGTCTCACAGCACAATACCCGGCACTGCCAGGCCTCTACCCAGGGGGCACGAGAGCAGACCTTGTCAGACACCTGGGGCCAGGGAGAAAGCCTACCTGAAGGTCACAAACGAGGTGGTGACTTCATACAGAGGAAAAAAGCGACTTCCTCGAAACATGCTTTCCATGAAAATCATTTTTCTCCTCTTGGGAGAAGAGAGGAAATTTTAAAACTGCGAATCATCATAAAAAAAGGCAGTTTCCCCACTTCACATGAAGCCATCCAGGTGCTTCTCTTTTTTACAACACGTTGCCATAGGTGGGTAGATGGAGAAGCTTGGGTGCTTCTTTTTGGCAAATCAAGGCTTCAGCAAGAAATATGTTCCTTTTGCAGTTTGAATATTCTTCAAGTTTTGATGATTAAAGCTGCTTGGAACGGCATGAGCCGAACAGATTCGAGCAGGCTCTCCTCTAGAAGGATCGCCGGACAAGTGCACTGCACGCAGCCTCCTGGTCCCAGCAGCCCAGCTTCCGAATGAGGTATGTGCATTTCTCAAATTCCATGGCCCTTAATTTTGGTTTGAAAAGCTAGGGCAAGGTCATCTTATATTTCTTCACATTGGCTAAATAAGCTAAGTCAATGGCAAAATAACTTACCCAAAACAAATAAGCTAATTCAACGGCAAAATAGCCTACCCAAATCTCAAGAGGTCAAAACAGAGCGGCATTGTAATAAATTGGCTTCAAGATGCATGTGGGTGGGCACGAGGGTCCTGAGCCAAGATCCTGAGGCTCTTACTCAGCATCAGGGAGACCAACTAGGGGGGCACCTAAATGCAGGGGACACACCCCTCCTTGTGGCCACCAATGATGGCAGTCAAGTTCTGGCAGGATGGACCAGGCTGCTGCTCCTGCTAACATGAGCACCTCTGGGTTGGACAGAATTCAGCCCACTTGTTGACCCAAAGGTGGCAACGCTGGCCTCACTGATGAGCGATTCTAGACCTACGTGTTATAAAATCACGGGACGCGTCTTGCTTTGGCAGGACAACTGCAATAGGTTTCTTCCAGGCAGTTCTCTACGCCTGTCTGCCACGGGGAAGGATCAGGTTTGGGTTTTTTGTTTACATCGCCAGTCTGTCAAGAACCAAAAAATGGTCCTACCTTGCATCAATTAGGCCACACTCACACCGTACACAGCTCTCCTGGTATCTCACCATGTGAGTCCAAGACCACCCAAACTGGTCTGTACCTAGTTAACGAGGGGAGCCCCTGGCTCACGCTGCCAAGGCAGTGTTGAATGCAATCGTAGTTTCTAAATGCTTATTCCCAATTTATCTCGGCACATACTGGTAAAAGCGTGGGAACAGACACCTATCTGTGGCCTTGCCTGGAGTAGCAACACTTTCTACCCCTCTCTACCATGATGGAGAGACAAGTCAATAGCAGCAGTGGCCAATGTTGGTGGTTAGGCAGAACCGAGTGCACCCATGGGGTCACGGCCACAGCAGCATTCATGATCTGGTTCCCTCTGCTCTGGACTGTCTTACAGAACTTCTCAGGAAATTCCTGGACTGGACCACTCTTTCCATGGACTTCCTGGTTAGATGGGGTGCCCTGTCTCCTTCCTCTATAACCTTACCACACTTCATTGAGCTCACAGTATCTGAGTAGCGAATACCCCACCTGTGCCAGGTCCAAGGCTAAAAGACAAAGTCCTTGCCTTCAAGGACCATGATCCCTAAGATGAGTCCAGAAATAACCACTGATGTTACCGATTTGGCAGATGCTGGCACAGTTCTAAGCACTTTGCAAATAGGAACTTATTTAATTCTCAAATATTCAATCTTCATAGGTCCAAATCAGCACACCCCAGGAAGCCTTCCGACCACAAAGAAAGGAGTCAGACAGACCTATGCCGTGCAGGCACATTCTGAATTGAATTTTTGTTCCATTTGCAAAGATGAGGCCAGCACGTTTAAGTCTGAAGATACTTAAATCATACTGGTGAGTCTCTTTGAATTTATTTCACGCTTTAAAAGAAAATTATTTGGACCTCAACTTATTATGTCAACTGTGATAATCAGTGAGCAATGTGGCTAAACATGTGATTATTTCTTTATTCTAACAGGCAATTTATATTCCTTAAAAAAGGGAATACTGGCTGCCTTCCTTCTCCATAGGTAGGCAGGTGTCTGGAGGACAGGCTCCTTCCTCCCTGTAACCCATCCATACCCATCACAGACCTGGCACCCATGTTTGCTGATGTGACCTTGGGCAAATGCTTGGGCCTCTCTAAATCAGCTACAGAGTGTAGCAATACCACCACCCACGTGACAAGAGTGAGCAAAAATTAGATGCCACAGGAAAGGCAGTGCTCTTCCCACTGTGCCTTCTCAGTAAACAGTTATTGAATCTATCCTCATTTAGAAGCTCCAGGAGCTGAATATATATCCTTAAAGTTCCTTGGGAGGCTAAGTTCAGCTGCAAGTTTGATCTAGAAGCAGATGCTTAAAGCTGGAAGATGTGAAAAGTGAAGGTAAAGGAGGGCGGGAAGATTGCTTTCGGTTTTCATTTTTGATCTGAATTTCACCATTCCTCACCACTTCTCACTGTTAATAAATGACCACAAAGGAAAGCAGAGATGTTCTGGCAGTTAATTTGGCCTAGGCTTTTGGCATTGGCTTTGCACAAAACAGAGATACAGAGACCTCTTCTCGGCTCTTCCCTCACCGCCCACACCTCCAACTTGCTTCTAGGAGCTTTGTGGGGAAGCCTCAAGAAGAGGAAGCCTCATGCTTGACATTGCCTCTAGGGTGTACCTAGACAAGCCCTGGAGGAAGGAGGGGAGGCAGCAGAGCTACGAAGGAAGGAGGGTCCCTGCCCCTGTCCGGCCAGCAGTCAGGCGGGGCCAGCGCTCCCCATATCTCACACTTCCTGTGTGGTCTGGATCCCACGCACTGCACCACCCCTTTCTCGAGGAGAATCTCAAACTGAAGAAGGCCCTCCTTGGCTGAATGTGGGTTGAAAGAGTTAAAACAGAGCTAACACATTTTTGTGGTGTGCGCTCCAGGCTCTATTCACACCCATCTTGAGAAAAAACTAATATAAAGAATAAAAATAGAACAGAAGAAGTTGGAAAATACAGTGTTATTGCCCTTCCCAAACTGTCTCTGTGATTTCCACGTGTTTCATTTTTTCCTTAAAACGATGCTTTTGTGCACTACCATAAATTTTAAAATCTGAGTGGGCCAACACCCCACAAGGAAAGCCCGTGAGAGGGGACAGACTGCACAGATGCTCAGAAGTGCCAAACAGACCCAGGTTGTCACTGCAACGATGCAGCTCCAAGAGAGAATTAGCCTTCAAAGTCTCAAGTCATAAATCCTAGAAGATTCCATCCAGATTCGTTAAATTCATCAATAAACATATTTAATAGATATATGCCCAAATATAGCATCAAAAATTCCACAGAATGACAAACCATGAACATGTGACTATACAGCCACGGAGTGAAAAGAAAATCCAAAAAGTAGGCTCTGCTGTCTGTTCTCTGACACCTTCTCTGGGCAAACATTTTTACTGAAGAGTTTTGTGTCAGGCGCCGGGCTATGCAATGGTATGCAAAAATGAACAAGCCTGGGTCAGCATTTAGTGTTTCTGGATGGATCCGGAACCCTGTCTACATTGTTTTTATTCTTGGATTTGCTATTTATTTACTACACTGGCTCAAGATGGAAACAAATGCCATTCAATCACCTAAAAGTTTTTCTCATTAACTTTCCAGAAACCACAGTAAATGGAAGCAGGTGTGGAAAATCCAAAAAGTATCATGAATGTTGGTCAGACTTGATTAATACTGTTGTTTAAGCTCAAATTCCTTCCAGTAGATTTATTTTACATAAAATGTTCGTTACTATAGACAACACAGTATCTGGTATAGGCAGTGTGAAGTGTGCAGACACATGGGAAAAAACAAAGACACAGGCACATGTGCACATACGAATAGGCGTGTGTGTACAGAAAGGAAAACACAGACAGACTGGTAGCTGAAGGATCTGTGTTCAAACCCAGCTGAACAATGTGGCTAGGTTTGTGGCCTTGGGCCAGTTGATTACCTCTGAGCCTCATCTTCATTTGTAAAATGTGGATAATCCCTACCTCGCAGCATTGATATGAGGATTAGAGATAATATATGTAAAGTACTCGGATACAGTGAGCAGCCATAACTGGAAGCTATTATTATAATATTATTGGGGCTTAATAAAGGTTTGGTGATTGAATAATAGGTAGATTAGCTGACCTCAAAAATCCACATCAACTCTAAAATTATGATACTAAAGATGGAATTAAAAGTTCACACATCAAATCAACTCAAGGGTATTTTTAACTATTGGAATTGTGATGCAAATCTCTTATGCTTTTCAGAATAAGTACCGATAGCGAGACTCACAGAACACAATATACATACACACCCTGGCATACAATTAAAACATTTATGATTGAAATTGAACAGGATCGGCGTCCACGGTTTCTGAGGTCTCTAGGGGTTGCTACCTGTCTCTTCTTCCACAGCTACTTCTCCTAAGCCCTCTTCCTAGAGCACTTGCCCAGGCCACTGTGATGTGGGTTTACAGACGTTATGTCTTTTCACCCTCACAACCACCCTAGAAAGCCACTATTGCTCTTTCCAATTTCATAAAAGAAAACTGAGGCTGAGTGAGATTCAGGATCTTTTCAAGGTCACACAGCTAGGAGGCACTGGAGACAAAAGCTGATGTTTCTAATCCCTCCGCAATATCACTGCAACTAGGGCAAGCCCCCAAAGCAAAGCATAAGATCAGAGAGGCTTGGGACGAAATGCATGCACAGAAAAGGAAGAACAAATGTCAGTAACATCTACTGCATTCTTGATTGGATAGTATTCTGTTTGACTGCATTCTCACGAAGTCTCTTCAATAGAAAACCTATGTAATTTGTTAGTGTTAAAAATCAAAATAACAGCAATTCCACTTCTGGGTATAGACCCAGAAGCACTGAAAGCAGGATGTCTAACACTCCTATTCACAGCAGCATTATTCCCAGCAGCTCAAACATGGAAGCAACCCAAATCTCCACCAGCGATGAATGGATAAACAAAATGCAGACTATACATGCAATGGAATATTATTCAACCTTAAAAAGGAAGGAAATCCTGTCCCATGCCACAAGATGTGGCAAACTTTGAAGACATTATGCTAAGTATAAGAAGCCAGTCACAAAAGGACAAACGTGGATGATTCCACTTACATGAGGGATCTAAAGTAGTTAAATGTATAAGCAGAAGGCAGAATGCTGCCAGGGGCTGAGGGAGGTGGGAATGGGGAGATGGTGTTTAATGGGTATAGACTTTCAGTTCTGCAAGACGAAGAGTTCCGGAGCCTGCTTGCACAACAATGTGAATGCTACAAATGCAGTTAAAAATGGTAAAGATGGTACATTTCATGTGTTTTTAAACCACGGTTTAATGAAAGAAAGTGACAGAATATATATTTGTATATGTGTATGTGTGTGTGTGTGTATATATATATATCCTTAAAATGGTCAATGATTTAAAAATTTTTAAATGTCAAAAACCTACCAATTATAAAAATAGACACCTGTGAGGCCAAAGGCAGCCTGTCAATGTCCTGAAAGCTGTCTTTTTTTGTGCACACTGGATTCCCGGCCACAACCATGCTCGCTGTTCTTGTTCTAGCTTGTGAGTCATCATCTGCTGCTGCACAGTCGAGAGTCTCTGAACTACTTGAATTTCATGCAGATACCCTCTTGCACAGAAAATGAGAACTCTTCCCCTTTCTACCCTAAAGGTGGAAATGCTCCCAAATGATAAAATTGATTTCACAAAGAACCCTGTTGCTACTTCCAGTGATCGACTTGCCTCATCTTAATTGGCAGCTGCAGTTTTCCTGTTTTCAAGTGGTCTCCTTGAAGAAAGTACAGGCTGTGTTTCTGACCTCGTACTGTGGGAGAGTGAGTCTGTGGCTGTTAATAGGAAGAACCACAGAGTTTGCTTTCAGGGTGGTCCTGATCTCAGCATTTTTTATCTCAGGTGCAGGTAAATAATTTGGAGACATCTTTCCTTCTTAACCAAAATTAAGACCATTTTCTAAGGTAAAATGTACTTCAGATGAAAGTACATTCCAGGGATCATGCTACCTAATTTTTTGGCATTCAGGAGATGACCCCAGATTACTTAAGAAATAAAAACTATCTTTTACACAAACTACATATATTCTGCCAACTTCCAAACATTTGCGTGGATATGTATCCAACACAGTGAAAGATACTAAGACAGGCCTAGGAAACATATGATTTATCTGTTTACAAATACATTCCCCCCCACCTTTTTTTTTATTTTTCTGAGACTGGGTCTTGCTCTGTCACCTAGTGCAACGGCACGACCACAGCTCACTGCAGACTTGACTTCCTGGGCTCCAGCGGTCCTCCCATCCTCTAATACATTTCTTGTTCTCCAGTCCTCTTATACAGTAACTGGCTTGGTTCATCCTCATTCAGCACAACTAAGGGCTGAAATTCTTATTCATGATGTTTCTTCCTCCTCTTATCCCCAAGTAGGCACTTAGTTGACTGATTATAGAATCACAAAGTTGGTTATAATTCCATTTCTTCATCTGACTTTGAACTTAAGTGTTCCAATTACTTTGCCTGATCATAATAAGTCAGCAGCGTGCTAATGCCTGCCTTGATATTTCTGAAATATACAGGGTTGTGATTAGCATGGGATTGCATCATTAGAAAGCTAAGTTGAAAGCGGGTGAGCAAAATCATCACTCGCATTTAAGTAAAACTGCCTGTTCAGTGGACTCACAATGTTAGTATGATCCTAGGGGCACTATATGCTGTGACTAAACATACATTGTACTTGGAAAATCCTCTGCTGTTCCAAAACCTTCTGGCTTTGACCACTACTAGAAAAGATCCTAGGGCAGACCTGCTCTAATACAGTCGTTGTTAAGTCTCTCCAAGCCAGAGACAACCGATGACACAAAGAATCCCTAAACCATAACAGTACTGGGCTTAAAAGAAAAAAAAAAAAAGAAGAAGAAAGAAAAAAATGAAGGAAGGAAAAGGAAGGAAGGAAAAACTTTAGTCAGTTCTGCTGGACTGAATTGATGTCTCCCGGCCAAAAAGTGAGAAAGCTTTATGGTAAGCCTGCTGAAAGAAAAAAGAAAAAAACCATGTACACATACATATCAAATGAGAAGCTAAAAAATGACATTAGTATTAGGGGTGCTATTTGAGTCAATTAAAAAAATTAACCCTTTTATATCTGCATGTAGCTGGGAATAGTGTAGGCTTTTAGAAACTAGCAGGAAAAAGAAGGAAATACTTTTAACTAGGAACGGTTTGTAGTCAAATCAATTGATAAAAGAAATAAAAAGACAGCACAACTAAAATTGATGCCAAAGATTTATAAGGTTGACTAAATAAACAAAAATGAATGGATCACCATGGAAATGCATGAATATTGAAATAGGCAAGATTTGAATAGACTAATGATGTGCCTCACTTAAACTGACAGGTGTTGATAACAACGGTGACACTCAATCCACACCAACAGCCACACTCCCAACATGTTTATTCCTAGAAAACAGAACAAAAGGTTCCTTTGGTAATAGTTTATAAGCAAAATGCATTTTCCAGTCTTAAAGGGACTGACTCAATTCTCATCTACTTGAAAAACAAAAAAAGGTTTTTATCCATTTGTTCCTAGATATGAGGAGCTGCAGTTAGCAGAAGTCATTCTCCTGGGTTCTACTAGTCTTTGTTTCAATAAACCTCTCACAAACCTGAATTCTCAGCAAACCTGAATCCTCAGTCTCCCATGTCTCCCACACTGAGTACTTGAAGTATGACCACCACTCATTAGAAACATAATTAAAAAGACACAACACTAGATCCCCACCCCCATCACATTCAGATGAAAACCAATAACCCTTAATCTATTTGTTACCATGGCTACCATAGGATATTTTATTTCAGTAAAACTCTAGGTATTTCGTTTGGATTGCTGCTTGCAAATGAAAGTTGGAGACCTATACGTTTCCACAGTCGCACTAGAAATGGAGAGACTGAAGAGAAAAAAAGTGTTTTTCTTAATCATAGGCAAATATGGTTTATAAGATGTTTGTGCAGAAAAGTTATTAAAATAGGTTAGATGCATCAGCTCATAAACCAATTTAAATGCCATTAAATCCATATAGAGTTTAAAGGCACATGTGCTAGTAATTCTCTGATTTATAGCAGGGTGATCAATCAAGTGCACTCCAGCTCAATGTATGGGACGGAAACTATTCATCAGTAGCACACAGCTCCATACCTATATAAACACCTAGGCTATGGGCTAATAGATAACATGCATGCCAACCAGCCTTTAAAGTATTCACTTGTGCATACTGGACATGTTTTCTCTAAGTGTCCGAATGAACAATCTATAAAATTGTTCATTCTCCTCCCTCACAAGAAAATTAAAAAGCTCTACACTTTCCTTCCATTTAAAAAAAAAAAATCAGAAATGAGGTGGGCTAAGTCTGCTGTCATTCATCCGAAAATGAAGTAATTCCTTAAACCTGCCTTCCCAGGGCTGAGTTAGTGATAAGACCACACGGCAAGGAAGAAACTCTGTAGTGACTAGACATGACTTTAAAGAGACTGAAACTAAGATAAATACATCTGTAACCAGGACAGATCTGTCACTGCAAGAGGAGTCCGAATCCCGGCGTTGCTGGACTGGAGAGAGGCTGGAACGTGCAGCAGCATCGGGACCGGGATGCCGCTGAGCTGCCGAACTGGAAGTTTCGCGGGCAGCAGCAGCTCAGTGTCCTCCCCCGTCTGGTCCCACCAGCGCCGAGGTCTCGCCTAATGCTACATAAATACCTGCGTCCACGATTCGCCCGGGGCGCGCTGTGGCGCAAGCACGGTAGGGAGGGAGAACGTTTGCAGAGCGGCAGGGATGGCAGCAGCGGTGGTGGCGGCAGCTCCTCACCCATCAGCATCCCTGGGGGCCGGCGCGAGGAGAGCCCGCCAACGGACGGCATCTGCCTCTCGGTTCCAGAGCCCTGGGACGACAACTGGCTTCTCAGCGGGCGGACCCAGGCATCCAAGACTTGCGCGCAGCCACCACCCCCTCCTCCGAGACGGCTGGCCGCAGGCAGGCAGCGCGTCCCCGCTTTCCCCAGCCAACGCAGAGGGAACCTGCCCTGGGAGCCGCCTCCGACCTACCCCGGCTCCCAGCCTCGCACTCCGGCCCCGGGCGAGCATGTCCCTCCCTCCTGGGCCGGGGCCGACGCTGCACAGCGCGGGCACCCGCGCGACGACCGCAGATAACCCTCGCACTCTCAGCCCACTCCAGGCCACAGAGACCGAGACGTGAGCCCTCGGCTCCCCGCGGACATCGGGGCGCGCGTTCCCACTGGCACACTACACTACACGGGTCCACCCTGTCCCACACATAAACAACCCTCCCCATCCACACCACCTCCTGGCCCCTTCGTCATCCCAGTGAGCTCCCCTTTCCGCGCCGCCCCCTAACACGCTGGCACCCACAAGGTGTCAAGGGAAGTGTGCGTGTGTCGGGGGGGGGGCGGGTGTCACAACAAGGTCTGTGCCGGTTCCCTCCCGATGGGTTTCGAGCTCTTCTACCTCGAAAGTTACTTGGGATTGAGTGAAGAGACCCAGTCCCCAAATGCGGGATCAGAGGACTCCAGGGGCAGAAACCCCCAACCTGGCTTCTCGCCGCACAGAGGCGCACACCTCCCCAAAGGACAGTGCGTGCGGCCGCCCCTGGGGGCCAGCCCTCCGGAGCTTCCAGGCCCCTTGCCCGGCCGGGGCCCTGGGCCGCTCAGGCGAACGTGGCCTGGAGAGGGGCGCGCGCCGCCGGGCCCAGCAGGGGGGCTGCCCCGGCTAGGGGGTCACACTCGCCTCCAGCACCTCCCACCACCGTGACAGGGGTCCCCCGCAGCCCTGGTGCATGCACACCCGGGGGCAGGAAGTTTTTTCCCCCCTTTTTTTCCCCCTGGAGCAGCGCAGGCGCAAGGGCTCCTGCAGCCTGCGAGTCCAGACGCGGGAGGCTCCTGTCGTCGCCGCCGCCGCCGCCGGAGCCGAGCCCAGCGTTCCGGGTTCCGGCACCGCTCCCACTCCCGGCCCGGCCCAGCGCGGCGGCGGCCAGGACCTGGGTCTCCGGCGCCGCCTCCGAGGCGCTCCAGCCCGGCCCGGCTCTTACCTCCGGCCGCGCCGCTCCGGCCCCGGCCCGACGCACAGAGAGCCCGGGGTCGCGGGTGGGCTCAGGAGAGCTGATGGAGAGCGGACGGCGCCGGCGGGTAGCGGTGGCTGGGGCCGCTCGGGTCCTGGCCGGAGGAAACGGATCCAGGTCCTTCTCCTCCTCCTCGCGTTCGTGCTCTCCGCCTTCTCCCCGCGTTCCTCCTCCTCCTCCTCCTCCTCCGCCGCCGCCGCCGCCTCCCGGCAGCCCAGGAAGGATGCCCGGGAGAAGGAAGTCGGTCCTTCTGTCTGTCAGCCTGTGCGGCTATGCGCGGTGCAGCGCGGCTCTCATCGAGGCGGCGGCGGCGGCGGCGGCTCCGGCAGCATCGCCCCCGCCCTCTCCCCGCAGCCGCGGCGGCCGCGGGGCTGGGGCTGGCTCCGGGCTCGCGGCTCGGGCTCCGGGCGGGGGCTGCGCTCAGGCGCGGCGGCCGCCGGTGCTGCGGACGGGCGCTGCGGAGCCGGGGCCGGGGCTGGGGCTGGGGCTGGAGCTGCGGCGAGATCCGCGGTGGCGGGGACGGCGGCGGCGGCGCGGGGGCTGGCGCGGCCGCGGCGCGAGGACCATGCTCCCTTCTGGCTCGCTCCGCTCCGGGTACCGTCTGCTTTAGCTGCGAGGGAGGCGGGCTTCGGCGCGCTGCCAGGGGCGGGCGGAGCCAATCACGGGCGCCCGAGTGGGCGGGGGTGGCGGGCGGGGGAGGCGGGGCCCCCCGGCCCGGCCCGGCCCGGCCCCGTGCGCTGCTCCCCGGGCCCGAGGGATCCCGGGCCGCCGCGCGCCCGGTCCGGGGCGGAGTGCTCGCGGGTGCGTCCGTCAGTTTGTCCGCTTCCCCCGCCCCCCGCAGTGGCCCCCGGCTCGCCTGGCTCCGCGGACGCGCCCGGCAGACGCACGACGCGTGGCACGAGCTGCTCTGCCGCGGCCTTCTGGGGCTGCTAGCCCGGGGTTGGGGCACCGGGACCTAGGCGAGCTCCCCGTCTGTTGCCAACACCTGAGGAAACTGGCGGAAAAGTTTGAGAAGGAAAAAGTCCAATCGTCTTTCAGCTTCCGCCCTCTCTGTGACACTCCAGCCTTGGAAAGGAGCAGGAATTATCCACACTCTGAAGGACCAGGTTTAGCCGTGCACATCGTGTCCTCTAGTTCTCTGAGTCAGCCCTGCCTCTCCTCGAGGCGCGCGAACTTTTCTGTTCACTCTGACCCTTAGGAATCCACGCAGCCTTCTCTGTTTAACAGCCCCACCGGCCTTCGATGTCGACACCGACTCCCCACCCCCACCACAGCTCGCTCGCTCTCACACTGTCTACACAGACGCAAACTGCTAACCCTCAAAGAAGGGACTTGGCCGGAGGCCTGTGCGACTCCCAGTGAGGGCTTTTCCATTATGCCAGAATATTTCACACTGGGCATAGTCCTCCCCACCCCTGACCGCTCTCCTGATCTGGTTTTTATTCCCTGACCTCTCTCTCCTCCCCTACCTCCCCTTCACCTGGTTTTGAGTTTCAGAGGAAATGTCTGTATTCGCCCCCCTCCTCCACCCCTGCCTGAATGTAAAGGCTTGAGGGCCCCATCCTCATCCTTCACCCTCCTTTCTCTCCCCCAGGTAAAGGCCTGAGGCCTGAGGTCTGGCTAGAAATTGGGGAGGGGGTGCGGTGGGTAGTGTACGGAGCTGGCTGTAGGGTCCCCCGCTGGAAGGAGCTGGCTTGGGAAGGGCTTTGCTAGTCCCTGCCCCCATCTGCCTGGGGCCAGGGAGGACTGAGTCTCTAAATCCCTTCCTCTCAGCTCCCCTCTGTGATGTCTGATTCAGGCCTCTGCTCTCCTTGGCTGTAAACTCAGCGCACGGATTGTGTCTTCTTTAATATCTTGTAGGAAGCAGAGTACAGTGTCGTGGCTGATAAATAATAAATAATAATAATCTACTGAGGGTAGCAAGAGCACTGTCAGAAATGGAATGAGGACGCCGGGGAAATGGCCCACTGGTGTCAGAGTAACTGCATTTACTGAAAAAAACATCCAACGAAGTTTTTGTGTGTGAAGCCTGGAGCTCAGGGGAGGGGACAGACCAAAGCACTTCAGAGAGGAGGCCACCCCTTATGAGGGAGACAGCCAGAAAATCTGGCATGTCCTTAAGAGAGGGTGACAGAGGTGCCGCCATTGGGAGTGGGGTGAGGGGGAGAAAAGCTCCCCAAGGGTCCTCAGACAACACCTGAAGGTGATTGATAGCTTTGGTTTGAGTACTATGTTCTTAAAATGGTGACTGAAAAGTGATAGAAGAGTAATAGGTAGCAAAATGGAAAAAAGAGGGATTTCTTGGGATTTAAAATTGATGAACAGGTCAGCTCAATGCACAGAGAAGGAGAACAAAGCCACAGGCATGTGTCTGTTCATCCACGCTGTCCTTTGAGATAATGTCCGTGGATCCACCGACTGTCAACATGCTGAAGTCCACCCAGCCGAGTTCTGGAGTGGCGCCCTATGTGACAGCTGCAGGCATTACACAAATGTGGCCAAGGTTTGCAGGGCCTGGGACAGGTTAAGATGTGGCAATGCGAGGCACTCAAAGTGTCTTACAGATGATTTTGAATGATCCTCAAATGAAAGAAGAAAATAAGCATTCCAAGAATCCTTCTTCAGCTACCTCTCCAGATGAAGGCGAAAGGATGCTCCCAGTTTCCTTGCTGGCATGATCACAAAAGAGAGCTGTGCTGAGTCCTTATCCAGAGGAGGACCTCCTTGGGCCATGGTGGTACGAAGGGCGCTGGTTCTGGAGCACTGCAGATTCTTCAGGGCTGGAATTTGGTAAGAGCTCACCAGGGGAGCCAATTTGTCAGGGAGAATGAGAAAAGCAGTGCAAATTAGACTCCCAGTGGGCTGGTCTACCCTGTCCTCACCCACCCTCCTTTTATCCCTCAGAGCCTGAATGCAAATAAGGATTTCCAGAGTTCGATACCAAGGCCTTCCTCGTCATTGATGTTCTGCCCTGCTGGGAGCTGTTTAGTGTGGACACGGTCATTTATGA
This sequence comes from Cacajao melanocephalus, assembly GCA_963573385.1. Classification (NCBI taxonomy): domain Eukaryota; kingdom Metazoa; phylum Chordata; class Mammalia; order Primates; family Pitheciidae; genus Cacajao; species Cacajao melanocephalus. Next base: position 153,889 of record CAUYLG010020011.1, read on the forward strand.
AGGGTCTGTGCTGGTCTACACCTGAGCTTCATTTCACCTGGAGTGCTGTTGCTCACATGATCTTTCCCAGTGCACGTAGTGTCTTGGCAACATAAACTGGATTTGCTCTGTGTCACGGTCTCCTCTCTGTCTCTACATAGATCTTGCTCATATCTGGGATCTTTTCTGCATCATTCTTTGCCCTGTGGCCCATGGGATGGGCCCCCTAATTGGCACGGATCTCTCTGTGTGGTTCATGGGACCCAGGTGTTGTGTCCAGGAACCTCTTCCACCATGGTCAAAGATTTCTCTGTGAAGCACAGGATTGGCTCGGTCGTGTGTACTCCAAAGCCAACCCGCCCTGCCCCGAGCCCCAAGCTGGGCGCTGGGATCAGGGCTAATGTGTATACTCCAAGCAGATGGGTAGTGGAGGAGCGGACTCATAGTGCATAGGGAAGTAGACTGGAACACTCCAGAACATCCATTCCTGTCTCAGATCACAGACCATTATCTGTGTGGTCAATCAGAATGGGCATCGTACCAAGAACTCTACCCATGGTATCTTGTTAATCATCACAGAAACCTGTGGCATTGGTATTATCAGCCCCCAAAACTGAGTTCTGGAGAGGATGGATGAGCTCCTGCAATCACACGGTAAGTGATTGTGCTGTCATTTGAGCCCAGTTGTCCCAAAGCCTCTGTTCTTTTTACCGTACCAAACGCACAAATGCAGTTTCTTTTGTCATTAGCCCAGTGCTTTTCCCTTGCAGTACACACAGTGGATGCTGATTTTTGCCTTTATCAGCAAAAGTCTTTATCCTAGACACATAACTGGAGACCAGTCTTAGCACAGAGAGCACTAATGTAGGAGAAGGGCATGGGTCCCTTCGATTACTGAACAGGCAGGTCACTTGGAAGAGTGGAAGCCTCATCAGAAACCCTCGGGTTTGACAGGACATCTGGTTCCAGGAGCACAGTGGGTGTAAACAGAGCAGCTGCTAGCCTTTCCTGGTTGGGGTTTTGTGTTTACTGGTTTTTTTTTTTTAAACATTATGCTGTATTAAAACCACCCCTATTTGACATCAAAAGCATTAATAAATCCTACATACGGCACTGTCCCTCCAGTGGTTAATCAATCCATAAAAATCTATTTAGCACCTACTGTGTGTCCAGCATTTCAACCCCACAATGTTGATTAAAGCAGGAAGTAAGGAGTCACAGCTGCCAAATTTTCACCATGGCCACCCTGCTCTGTGATGTGTCATGAAGGCACGTGCCAATCCTGCAATCAACCATTTACTGAGAACCTGCTCTGTTGCTCAACTCTGTGCTGGCAACTCTCAGGAAGACAGGGAAGGTATAAGGTGGTTTATACTCCAATCATTTTTACCCTGCCTCTTTCCCAAAAAGTGGTCGAGGTTTCCTGATACAATACTTGGCTCTTGTTCTCGACAAGGATTAAGGTAACAGCAGTTGTTATCAATAAATATAACTTAGTGCTCACCTGTGGGAAAAAGACTCTCAAGTGTTTTGGGATTAAGGGGACAATTCCCTAAGAGCTAGGCTGGTCAGGATGGCTTCCTGGAGGAAGGTCTAAGACTGGACCTGAGGAGAAGGCAATTTCTGTGGGAGGCAGAGGGAGCCCAGACCAGGCAGAGGGGAAGGCAGGGGAGGGATGCTGGATTGGAGGACTCATTACCATGTAATTGTTTCTAAAACACGACTTGTTAAGTCATTTCCTTCGGGTGAAAGTGTATTTCCCTTTTTCCCCCCAAATCAGTAAAATATTAGACTGTAAGAGTCAGAATGAAACCAGTGATGTCTTTTTTTGGCGTTCTCAATGGCAAGAATTCAGCACCTTTTTTTAGTACCACTTGTTTGCAGGTGGCAGGAGTGCTAATTAGACGGAGCCACTAACAATTTTCCTGGGTGGCTCTGACTCCCAAACTGACATGAGACACTGCTTGGGCGTTTTAAGAGAGCGGCTTCCACCCTTTCTACTGGTAATGGGATTTGTCATCTGTGGTGTCCAGAGAAACGGACTGAGTAGTTGCTCAGTATGTATTTATTGATTGTAAAATTGTTGACAGTGATCAAAATTTCTTTTTTCATCTGAAAACTTTACTTCAAGGTTTAAGAAGGGGGCCAGTGTTTCTCTATGACAGATTATTAAAAATAAGACCCAGATGATTGTTAGGATAGATTGCAAAGAAAATTTAGGTTGAATTTTAGAGTCCTTTTTCACTCCCTGAAGCATGTTCACTAATGATAATATTCAGGAGACTTTTTTTTTTTTTTTTGAGACAGAGTCTCGCTCTTATCACCCAGGCTGGAGTGCAGTGGCACAATCTCAGTTCACTGCAACCTCTACCTTCCAGGTTCCAGCAATTCTCCCGCCTCAGCCTCCCACATAGCTGAGACTATAGGCATGCACCATCATGCCAACTAATTTTTATTTTTAGTAGAGATGAGGTTTTTCCATGTTGGCCAGGCTGGTCTCGAACTCCTGACCTCAAGTGATCTGCCTGCCTCTGCCTCTCAAGGTGCTGGGATTACAGGCATGAGACACCATGCCAGGCCAAAATTCAGGAGACTTTTGAGAGAGGATTGAGCCTTGATAGTTCTTGGCATAAATGTATTTTTGAGTTGTTTTTGAGAAAAAAAGAGGTAAAGGTCCCACCTACCTCCTGTTCAATTCTAGAATCCATTAGCACCACTGTTACCATCTCCCTCTGGGTTTTCGGTAGAACTTATGGCCAGTATCAGGCTTGTGAATATGGTCATTTTGGAGCCCTCAGTCAGGCCAGAGGAAGGCCAGTGACCCACCCAGCACAGGTGGTGACTGCTCTGCCTTGACTGTCCCCAGGACAGGGACCCTTCACTGTCCTCTGCCCTCTGCTGGGACCCAGGCAGCCTGAGAGGGGACCCAGTCCACACAGGCTATAGTGGGGAGCACAGCAGGAGGAGACAGGATAACCTTGGGGAGTTCTGGCAGCGAATCTCATTTTCATCAGCAATTTATTGAACATGCCTGGGTCCAGGGCTCTGTCTCAGGAGTTACTGGTGATCTCCATACCCCTACAGCTGAAGTAGCCTGTCACGGTCACAAGTAAATGGCAGCCTTTCTTCCAAGGCACACATTTTCTACTCTCCCTGCAGATGGAAGTGTTGGGGGTCAAGTTTCATGCAGCCTCAGAGTCAGAGATTAACCTTGGTTTGCTGTGTGAAGTATCTAGTGTTTTCAGCTATTTTGGGTCCCCTGGACAATGTAAATCCACATCTCCTCTTCATGTTCATCCCTACCAGAATCTGTGAAGCTGCACACATTTTCTCTGCAGGGAGGTCCAGGAGGAAACATGTGTGACACCACACCCGGTGGAAACATGAATGTCAACAGCATTGCTGAGGCTCTGCGCCTAGGGAACAGAGGGTGACAAGGAAGTGATGATTTCACCAGGGTACCTGCTGAATATTTACTGAGGGTCTTAAAAATAGCCCAAAGCCTGTGATACAAGCCACCATCTGGTCCAGGTGCACCTTACGGTAAGAAAATATGATATATGAAAATTCAAAATCGTAAAGCAGAAGGATTTTCTAGTTTGCATCACAAAAAGACGCATGGGCTTCCCTTGAGTGAAGTTATTCCCTTGGATACTTAATCTGCGGCTGATTTACTGGAAATTTGGTTCACCTCCAACTGGTCAGAAACACACTAATTTATTTTCATTTATTTAAGATGTATCACCTACCTACTTGCAAGAGGCCTTGAGCAACTCACAGGTTAAAACATGGGACAAAAGAAGCCTTTTAGGAATGAAACAGAACAGACAGGTGATGAGGTAGAGGCCTCAGGCACTCACGATGAATGGTTTGCCACAATTAGGCTCTAAAGAAAATAGTGCAAGTATGCCGGGTTACCTGACTGTATAAAGGAAGGAACATTTCTATCAGGTTATAAAATGTTTTGAATAGTAACTGCTTAAAAATCAGAGGCTATTATAAACGGAAGAGTGTAGTATTGTTGAGATAAAAGGTTTCTCCTCCAGACTCTTGGAAACAAATGCTAACTGTGGAAAAGTGTAACGCTAAAGGCCTGTTATGTTCACATTTTTCACTACTCTCAAACCTTTACAAAATATTTACCGGACAATTTTCGCCAAAAAATTTCAATCCTTTGTAGATTCATTTATTGCAGATTCAGGGAAATGATTGCAAATCAGATACATTTCCTTTAGGTGGCTGTGAATTTTCCTAGAATGCAACAAATATCTTCTAGTTAAAGTCTTAAACCCTCAATGATGTTGATATGGCTTCAGGACAATTTCAAAATTAGTCAGAGAGTTCTGGCTAATGTAAAATTTCACTAGATACATCCAGAATTTAACTATGAGAGGTTTAGAAAATAAGCAGGTTTAGAAAAGAGTCAGAGCAAGATTTAAAATCTAAGATATTTCTATACCAATCTACTGGTAAATTCTTTTTTTTTTTTAGAGAGACAGAGTTTCACTCTGTGGCCAGCCTGGAGTGCAGTGGTGCAATCTCAGCTCACTGCAAACTCTGCCTCCAGGTACAAGCTATTCTCGTGCCTCACCCTTCCGAGTAGCTGGGATTACAGGACTGTGCCACCACACCCGGCTAATTTTTAGTACAGACGGGGTTTCTCCATGTTGACCAGGCTGGTCTCAAACTCCTGGCCTCAAGTGATCCACCTGACTCGGCCTCCCAAAATTCTTGGATTACAGGTGTGAGCCACTGCGCCCAGCAGTCTACAGGTAAATTCAATTAAACTGAATTTGAGATTTTTAAAAGGGTACAGCTATGACTTAATCATTATAATCAAGGCCAGTTTTACTGGGAATCAAAATTGTCATGTGGCAGTTGATGTGTATGAGTTATTCAAAAGCATGGAACAGTTAGTTGGGACAACGGTGCATGAAATAATGATGTACAGGCCAGGCACGGTGGCTCATGCCCATAATCCCAGCACTTTGGGAGGCCGAGGCAGGCAGATCACAATGTCAAGAGATTGAGACCATCCTGGCCAACATGGTGAAACCGCATCTCTTAAAAAAAAAAAAAAAGAAAAAGAAAAAAAATACTGATGTACAAATGATGACAATGTCAGCAAATGCGGATATCGGTTCAGCACTTACTATGCAACAGTGTTTAAAACTCTAATTTTCTTCTTTCTTTTTATTTTAACTAGTAACATTTAAAAATATTACATATTTTTATATGTAAATATGTACATATTTAAATGTGTAAAAAAATTTTTATGCAGACACGCAGAAGGAGGGAGTCTGGCTAGATGAGGGTTACAGCTTCATCTGCATCAAAACCAGAGTGAAGTTGAACAGTGCCTTGCACTCATAAGCTCCAGGCATTCCTAGATGATGGTTGTATCTTGCATGCTTCTAAAGTCTGACCTAAAGGAGACTGAAAGATAAGATTAGAATGAATGAAAGAAACCCAACAACTGTATTAGTCATCTATTGCTGTCTATCAAATTAACCAAAAATTTAGCAGCTTAAAACAAACAAGATTTATTACTGCACACACTATCTGTGGGTCAGGAATCCAAGAGCAGTGTGGCTGGGTGGTCCCAGCTCTGTGTTTCTCACAAAGTTGCAGTCAGACATCAGTTGGGGCTATAGTCATCTCGAGGGTCTACTGGGGCTTGTGGATTTACTGCCAAGTTCACTTGCAAGGCTGTTGGCTGGAGGCCTCAGTTCTTTGCCATGTGGCTCTCTTTACAGAGCTACCTGGTTTCTGCCTGAGCAGCAAGTGATGAAAGAGGGTGAGAGTATGACAGAGCAATAGAGCAAGCCCAGTCGTGGACTGATCACACGATTGACCCTGGTTTACTGTGAGAGAGGACACAGGCTGTGAACACCAGAAGGTGGGGATCATTGGATGCCATCTTGGAGGCTGGCTACTTCAACAGTCATCTTAGATTCCATGATTTCTAGGTAATGGAAAGATGACAGGATGTATTTCCCGGATTTCAGGAATTCAGACTTCTGATGCTCCCCAAGAAATTAGAGGACATGAGACTCCAAAACGAAGAGAGATGGCTCAAGAAGGTGGGAGAACTCCTCGTAGAATTCTAAATGTGTAAATTGCCAGTGCTCTTGAAGAGAAATAGTAAGGTGGGAAGGGGTGCTGATGAGACCAGGGCAGCTCCTGGAGAAGCTTAACTTTGAGTAGAGCTGGCAAAGGGGAACAAGGAGCGTAGATGTGGCAGAGTCACACAAACCTAGTTTGCTAATGAGGTCTAATTAATGAAGGCAGTGAAACTATAAGGATAACAACAATCAAAAAAAGCTTTCCTTTTTTTGACATGGGCAGAAAATCAAGAAAGGAACTGCTCTGTGATTGTGGTCAGTTTCTGTGGAGCCAACTCTTCCCAGCTGCCACTATGTACCAGGCAAGGTGGGAGGTGCTAAGTACACAAAGGAAAGGTCACTGCCCTCAAGGGTCTCCCAGTCAAATGTGAAGGCAAATGCAAAATGCTATTCAGCATAATCAATACCATAACATTCCAGCCAGGAAGGTAAGGGACACTAGGAAAGGCTCTGCAGTGCTACCTGGGGCAGGTGGGTCAGGGATGGCTTGGCTGAAGAGATTACACTTGAACCAAGTTTCAAAGGATCAGCAGGAATTTGCCAAGTGAACCAAAAAAGAAAGGGCAGAGAAAAAGGACACACCCAGCACAGAGGCGTGAAGTAGCCTGGCAGGATGCGGGAGCTGCTAGTGTTTTATATGATTCGAGCAAGGTGGAGGTGCAGACAGGGCTGGGGACGACTGTGGAACCCACTTCACAAGGCCTTGGGTGCCTGTACTGGGAGTGGACAGGGCAATGTTGGTCAAAATGGGGTCTTACATCAGAATCTCCCGGGAGGCTTGTGAAAATGCGGCTTCTTAAGCCTTATCTTAGATCCATATGGGCAGGCTGCTCAGCATAACTCTCTGTTCTTCCTGAGCTTGACTACATTTCCCAGCATCCTTTGGAGTGAGACTACATCTCCCAGCATCCTTGCAGTTAGACTATGTCCTAGCCTCCTTTGCAGGTAGGTGCACTCATGTGACTGAGATCTAGCCAATCGAATGTGAATGCAACTAATGCTTGCCATTTCCAGACTTGAGGCATTAAAAATGCCCTGCAGCTTCTCCATGCACTTTTCCTTCCCTTTATGTTTTTGCACAGGGATCTTGGAAGCCCCACGTTGTAGGTGGCAGAGCAACAAAAATTGTGAAAACCCTGAATCCCTGAATTATTATTTGGAGATGACCCCTCACTGATCCAGAACACTCATAGTTGGGCTTTAGGAGAATGAGAAATTCTTTCGTGTTTGAGACTCCGTTGGATTTGTTTTAACGTCTAGTTTTAACCTGGCTAACATGGCAATTGACAGCCTCTGAGAGGAGATTTGGAGAATCTGCTTTTTTAAAAAGTACCCAAGGGGAGTTTGAGAATCACTACTGAAAGCCAAGAGGAACCAGCTACCCAAGGGTTTAATGCTGACCAAGGAACACCACACTATTTGCATTTTAGAACGACAGCAAGGGAGCAGAACTCTGCCTCCTTCTTCTTTGCCAAGGAGAACAACCTACTGACTCAAAAGAAAACTTTGGTAAGAGAATATTGAAGCTCTAGATGTGTAAAGAGATTCTAACGGCACCAAGCTGCCATAAATGAGCTCAAGTCTCTTGGCCAGGACAAATTACACTCCAGGGAGTAGAGAGAACTCGCCTCTGAAGCTGTAAAGCCTCTGCTGATAATCTTTACAGAACGTGGAGACTGTGAAAGAAATTGGAAAGTTAGAGATGGCAAAATATAGCTCTGATTAGTAAAGAGGGGGAAAGCTTCTGCAAACTACAAAAGTGGGGCTATCCTATCCATTCTCATTAAGTTCCCTGATCAGATGACTTAAGGCTGATTTGTGAGCACGTGAAAAATGGAGCAGAATCCTCTAGAAGCCTGTGTGGGTTCTTTAAGAGTAAGCCACAACAAGGTAACTGTATTCCCAGTTTCGTGGTAGTCTTGCTAGATTATTATGTCAGGGAATTGTGTTAGCTATGGTACAGACAAAGCACATTTCGGCTTGGTATCTGTCAAGGAATCTCCTGATAAATTTGTGCATGAGATGAAATAATTTCAGCTGCAGACCAACATGTCTACTAGGTGGATTTAGAACTGTTTTGCGGCCGTTCCCAAAGATGCTAGTCAATATCCTTGTGGAAGTATATTTCTAGTTAAAGGCACAGTCATCGTCGCATTTGATATTTTTATTAGTGTGTCAACATAGATGACTTAGTTAATATCTAACACATTTTGAGATGACATGCAGAGAATACTTTGGGCCCAAAGAACAGACTACAGTGCTAAGCTAAATGTAATGATATAAGATAAAGCAGAGAAACGGTAGGGTCAGATGTCGCCGTCCAAACAGTCCCTGTGTGAGTGCAGGGCCAAGAGGCAAAAGCGTCTGGCGGAGAAAAAAGACGAGAATCTCAGCTGATGGTAATGCGGCACACTGTTCAGCCGCTCTAATCCCAGTGTTGTCTTGGGTTGAATTAAGGGAAGCATAAGAATTGTGCTCTCGGGGTTCCCTGTGGGAGCCACACCACACCTGGACTGTGGCCTTTGGTGATGAGTTCCCTTTTGTAAGATGCCCGAGAGTGTGGAGAGGAAGATGAGCGATGTGTCACAAGGGAGGGAGCTCCTAATCCTGTCATCTGAGAAACATTTAAGGAACTGCAAGAGGTCAGTGTGAAGGTGAGAAAACTCAGAGTTTAGGTATGAAGCCCCTGGGATTCGCTGACATCTGCGTGCAGTTATCGGAAGGCATGTCATTAACAGAGGGGCCCCGGTTTAGGGAAAGGCCTCGCGGGCAAATTTCAGGTCCACCCCAGAGGGACCCTTCTATACCCATCTCATAGCTCTATAAAACAGAGGGGCTTCTCGGGGTGGGAGCGCCCGTCAGTGGAGATGACAGAGTGGAGAGGAGAAAGTCCCTTGGAAGAGCTGAAGGTGTCAGATAGGTGTTTGGTCACGAAAGGATCGTTAATGTCCCTCCAGGTATCAGTAGCTCCCAGCACTGGCTGCACTTTGAGACATCTTAGAATGTGCTGGGCACTGTGCTAAAGGACGCTCGAAAGCCCCATGTGGTTTTCTTTTGCTCCTGTAACAAATTATCCCAAAATCGGTGGCTTAAAGCAATGTAAATGGATTATCTTACAGTTCCGGACATGAGAGGCCAAAATTGAGGCGTCTGCAGAGATGTGTTCTTTTAGGCGGCTCTAGGAGGCTTGCCTCACCTTTTCCAGCTGCCAGGAGCTGCCTGTACTCCTTGGCTCTTGGCTCCTTCCTAGGTCTTCAAGGCCAGCAGCAAAGTGTCTTTAACCCTTTCTCTTCTGTCATGGCATTGCTACCCGAACTGCCTGCCTCCCTTTCAGAAGGACCCCTGTGATTATGCTGGGTCCACACAGATAATCTAGGTCCCTCTCCTCATTTAGTCAAATCTGTAAAGTTCCTTTTGCCATATAAGGTAACATACGCACAGCTTTGGGGAATTAGGAAGACAACATCTTTGAGGGGCTGGTATTCTGTCTACTGAAAGCCCTTTGAATCTCACTTCCATTCGTTTAATCCCTCATTACCTTGAAGAGTTAGGCATCATTTCAGCTTCACAAATAGAGAAACAGAGACACAGAGAAGTTAAGTAAATACACAGCATCGCCGTAAAATGGTGAGGCTGGGATTCGAACCCAGTTCTAACTCTCAGGGCCAGACCCTTAACCACTTGGATGCTATACTGAGTGTGTTGTTATTATTATTAAAGTCTATACCTCTAAGCACTAATAATTGCTTTTCTTTAATGGTGTTGATTTAGTGGTGACGTTATTGCAGCATGTTTTTCCCAAAATGTCAAGTAAGTCAGACATTTCTGGCTAATATGAAATGTAACTGGCCTCCCCTGTTCTCTCCTTAGCATCCTCAGCTAACAGCTTTCTCCCTTCCTGGATTTTGTCACCTTGGGCCTTCTCAGCTACAGGAGTTTGAAGCAGTGTTATTTTCCAAATTCAGATCTGACAATCTTTGTAGACTAAAGGTTACACAGCTGCTAAAGTTTGTTTTTAACCCAAAGTAACGGAGTTGTCAGGGAGAATGTAAAAAGATTCCAGAAATGCAGGTTAAAAACCTAGCGATTCTTCCAGACAGCAGGAACAATTCTGTGATGATGGTATTTAGACCCTGGGCAGACATGAAAACACAGAGATCTGGCTGAAGCCCCCACTCCTCCTGGAGTTTAGGAGGCCCTGCTGAAGTGGGCAGGGAGCAAGTGGCTGGACAGTGAGTGTGTCACATCTCTTCTGTGGTCTTCCTTCCAATGTGCCCCGCCTTGGCCATTTGGAACCACAGAGCACCATCCGCATTCCAGCTGAGGCACAATTCTCTCTGTGCTGGGCTGGACTGGGCTGGGCCCTGGGTCCAAGCTGAGCTGGGTGTGAGCTGCGCAAAGCCTGTTGGACAGAGCCTCAGGCACAGGTGGAGGGGTCACTGTGATACCAGGAAGAGTTTGCCAGAATCCAGCAGGTGGGCGAAAGAGTCCACAGGGCGCAGGATGGGCTTGCCTGGGGTTGGGGCTGTGAACTGACTGTGGTGCAAGGAATGGCTGGATGGCTGGAGAAAAGTGGAAGGGCTTCCTGTCCACTGGATTCAGATCCTATTCAACTGCAGGGACCACGCTGACCCTCCTGAGCTGTTGGTTCCTATATGGGCCACACAGCAGTGCCATGGCCTCTTTCATCAAGTCAATGTTATAGGTTTGGTACTGATGGAGCACCTAGATTCTAGAAAGGAGGGAAATTAACATTTTTGAACATCTTTTTGCCAGGCACAGGACCAGGAAGGAGAGAAATGGAATCCTTACTGGCCAAGTGCTGTCACTCACTGACTCCACGTACAAGGAAGAAGACAATATGCTGTCCTCAGGGATGTAAAAGTCCATGTGCCTGTGGATACAAACCTTTACACAGACAACGTAAGGACTGAAGAGGGTGGTAATTAATGAAGGTAAAAGAAGTAGCACGAGTAACAAGTAATAAGTGAGAATAATTACTAAACTAAGTACTGACTTTGGGAGTACCCAGGCTCCATTTTCATGCCAAATCTCTGGTGTTAAGGCATAAGACATACTGTGTTTAGAACATGTCCTGAAAGAGGACTTGTTCTAAAAAATAGCACAAAACAGCAGGAAAAAAAAATGTTCTGTTGCTGACTTGTGTTCATCGTTCAACTTGTGGGCCACTGGGACTCCTGAATCTTCTTTCTCCATGTTTACATCTAATTAGCATTTGTGTAGTTGCTATCTTTCCCTGGAATGTTTCTTTCTCAACACTCAGTATTTCTGTGACAAGATGGGGAAACAGAGAAAATAATTTTTTAAGATGTTCAATTGATTTCCTTTTTAAAAAAAGATACCTTTATGGAATTATTACATATCATAAAATTCATCTGCTTTATGTGTGCAACACAATGAATTTTAGTAAATTTACAGAAGTGTGCAGCCATCACCACAGCCAGTTTTAAAACATTTCCATTACCAGAGAGAATAATTTAAGGGCACAATCCGATGAATGTGGGCATATTTAACCTACTTGAGCATGCATTTCTGAAACTGTTGTACTTAAGAAAATCTGTCAGCAAAGTTTGAGTTGCTTCATGGTATACTTTTGCAAAACAAAGCAAAATGCAGCAGAAGGAAGGATCTGTGTGCCTGAAATCCTTAGAAACCATTATCTATTTTGCAGATCACTTCATTAATAAACAGATTATTACAAAGGTCATTATTTTAGAGATGACAAGTGCCATTAGCTAACACCATGTTGTTGTCTATTGGGACATATAAAAAGTCTTTTTAATTTGTTCTTCAAAAAATCACTTACACCCACAAAACTACTTCAGTCCACAAAGTAAATCTAGGTATGGGAAAACCATGGCAAGAACAGCTTTACCTTTTCGTCTTTAAAATTTAATGTCTTCATTTTCGTTCGGATTCTCTTTTCTCACCAGATTCACTCTTTAGAGGAAGGACTTCTCTGGTGAAAAGTACCCCAATCTGATCCCTTTGCGAAAGCAGCCACCCCTCTGGCATGAAAGGCACCATTCAGTCATCCACACTCTTAGAGGCAAAGAGTACACTGAATAATGAATGCTCAAATGGTTTCTGTTCTATTACAAATACCCATTTTAGAAAACCCAGTAGTCAGAAAGTTGAGAATCTATTGCTGGCATCTCTGTTAGGTACTCCACTGCTTTCATGGGTAGATCCTTCTGATATGGCTTCTTAGATGGGGGTCAAGTCCGCTTCCTCCTAATCCCACACTTTATCCTCCCTATGCTGTAGGTCAACAGATATGGAGAATTGTCCCTTCCCAAGTAGGAGGGGAATCATTCTTCCAATCGAGTATTGGGAAAAACATGATGCAAGTATGCAAGCTTTTCAAATACTCTCGAGTTCTATTTATAAGGATATGAAGGAGTAAATATTGTATTACTGTTACTTTTATTAGAAAGACACAGACACCCAGAAACAAACTTGCGTCAGAGTCATATTTAATATTTATTTTATTTTATTTTTGAGACAGGGTCTCTCTCTGTCACCCAGGCTGGAGTGCAGTGGCACAGTCTCAATTCACTGCAACCTCTGCCTCCCAGGCTCAAGCAATTCTCCTGCTTTAGCCTCCCAAGTAGCTGGGATTACAGGTGCCCACCACCACGCCTGGCTAATTTGTGTATTTTTAATAGAGATGGGGTTTCACCATGTTGGCCAGGCTGGTCTTGAACTCCTGACCTAAGGTGATCAGCCCGCCTTGGCCTCCCAAAGTGCTAGAATTACAGGCATGAGCCACTGTGCCTGGCCTAATATTTATTTGTAAGTTAAAAAAGTTGACATTATCCTATATTTGGAAAAGTACACAATTTTACAAGTACAGCCCAATACATTTTTACATAGTGGACAAACTCAGTTCAAGATAGAGAACATGGTCCGCATCCCCAAGGCCTCCCTCCTTTATGCCCCTCCCAGTCATTACCTCCACAAAGTAACTGACATCCTCCTCTCATCAAAATTTAGTTTTGCTTCATGAATGGAGTCACACAGTATTTTTTTTTGTATCTGATTTTTTTTCATTGAACATTAGTGTCTGTGAATTTCATCTACGTTGTTGCCTAGAGGAGTAGTTCATGTTTACATTGTTGCATAGTATTCCACTGCATGAATACACCATGATATAGTTAGTGTTTTTACTATTGATGGATATTTGGGTAGATTTCAGTTTATTTTAATCTCTTAGAAATAGTTTCCCTATGAACATTTCAGGGCATATTCCATAGGTCTCGGTAGTCATCTCTCAGAATAGAATCGCTGGATCATGGGAATGCAGTATTCAACTTTAGTGGATAGGATGATTAACACTTTCTAATTCTGGCCAGGCGAGGTGGCTCATGCCTGTAATCCCAGTACTTTGGGAGGCTGAGGAGGGAGGACCACTTGAGCCTAGGAGTTTGAGACTGGCGTGGATAACATAGTGAGAACCTGTGTTTACTAAGCATAGAAAAAAGAAAAATAAAGACTTTCCAATTCTTGTGTAAATATTTGCAAGTTGTGTATGTTTTAAAAAAAGAAATTGTCTATTTCATCTAAATTGTCAAATTTTGGGGCACAAAGTTGTTTAGAACATCATCACATTGCCACTTTGATGCTTGCATGGGTTTCTAGTAATGGCACTGTTTTCATGATTTATATTAGTACTTCATTCCTTCTTTTTCCTTGATCAGTCTTTCGAGAGATTCATAATTGTATTAGCTTTTTCAAAGAACCAATTTTTGGCTCTGTTAATTTTTTTTTCTATTTTATGTTTATTTCATTTTTTGGCTTATATTTTTATTATTTTTTCTTTCTAATTTATCTTCCTCAATTTGATGTTTTTTTTTTCTAGCTAGAAATGGTCACTAGATCAATGATTTTCTCGCATTCTTTTATTTTCTGAAATACATATTTAAGGGTATACATTATTCCTTTAAGCATACTTTCAGCTCTATTCTACAGGTTTTAACATGCTGGTTCTTCATTATTATTCAGTTCAGAATGTTTTCTAATTTCCATTAAAATTTTAAATTTCCGATTTGTTGTTTTGAAACATGGGTTATTTAGAAGTGTTATTTAGTCATTTTCAAACATTTGGGGATTTAAAGAGTGTTTCCTAGGAAATTTGAAATTTCCTAGTTAGTACATTTTCACTCTTGTAAGAGGACATACTCTGTATGATTTCAGCCCTTTGAAATGTACTGAAATCTGCATCATGACTCAGAATATGATTTATTTTATTACGTGTTCCATGAGTACTTGAAAAGAATGTAATCCTCCTATTGCTGGGCTCCATGTTCTGTATGTGTCACTAAGGTCACCCTTGTTTATCATGTTGTTCAAGTCTGTATCTTTACTGATTTATTGTCTGAAAGTTTATTCTCTCAGTTCCTGAAAGATGTATTTGAAATCTTCAGCTTTGATAATGGATGTGTTTTTCCTTTTACTTTTGTTAGTTTTTGCTTTGCATGTTTTAGGTTTTGTTTTTAGGTGCAATACAAACTTCAGATTATCAAATCTTTCAGCTGAATTGACTTTTTGTCATTATGAAACGCTCCTCTTTATCTCTGGAGATACTTCTTGCCTTACAGTCTTGCTTTGTCTGATATCAGTATAGCTAAGCCAGCTTTATTTTGGTTAGTGTTTTCACAGCAAATTGTTTTATATTCTTTTCCTTCCAACCCTCTGTGTCTGTCTGTTGTAAGTAACATATACCTGAGTCTTCTTGTTTTGTTTGGTTTTTCTAGTCTGGCAATCTTTTTATTTTAATGGATCATCGATCCAGTTAAATTTTAATACATTTCTGATGTTTTTGGTGTTAGTTCTATGATTTTGTTATTTGTTTTATATTTGTTCTATCTAGTTTTGTTCCATTTTTCTCTTTGCAGCCTTCTTTTGTTTTTTATTATTCTGTTTCCTCCCTCTATTAGTTTGTTATACATTCTTTTATTATTTGTTTAGTATTTTATAAACAAATAAATTGTTATACATTCTTTTATTATTTGTTTAGTATTACTCAGAGTGGGGGCTGATGAACTTTTTCTGTAAAGGGTTAAATAGTAAATATTGGCCGGGTGTGGTGGCTTACGCCTGTAATCCCAGCACTTTGGGAGGCCGAGGTGGGCACATCATGAGGTCAGGATATTGAGACCATCCTGGCCAACATGGTGAAACCCCATCTCTACTAAAAATACAAAAATTAGCTGGGTGCGGTGGCAGGCACCTATAATCCCAGTTACTCAGGAGGCTGAGGCAGGAGAATCGCTTGAAGGAGGCGGAGATTGTAGTGAGCCGAGTTCTAGCCACTGCACTCAAGTCTGGCGATAGAGTGAGACTCCATCTCAAAAAATAAAAAAAGTAAATATTTTAGGCTTTGAAGACCACCTACAGTCTGTGACTTTCCTTCCTCCTCCCAATCCTTCCCCTTCTCCTCTTCCTAATCCTTCCCCTTCTCTTCCTCTTCCTTCTCCTCTTATTCTCACTATTCTTTAAAAAATGTGAAAAACATTCTTAGCTCTTAAACTATACAAAGCAGGCTCTGGGCTTTATTTTGGCAACGGTGACAGTTTGACAACCTGGACAAGAGATTTACCATATGTTTCAACAGAATCTACCCTTCAATTAATAATTTTACCACTTCCTGGGCAATATAGGTACCTTACAAAACTTTAATTCCATTTACCTAACTCTCTTCTTTCTGTTATGCTAGTTTGGTCATACATTTTGTTTCTCTTTGTATTTGAAATCCCATAAGACGTTCTTATGTTTATTGTTTGAAATAGATTATGTACATTTCAAGGTGCTCTCACATGTACCATTTCTTGCTCTCTATTGCTTTCTGCGTTGCTGTTCTTCTAACTTGGATTATTTTGTCTGAGTAAACTTCTTTTAAAGTATTTCTTTTAGTGTGTCTATGTTGACAGCATATTTTCTTTTTTGTTAATTAAAACAATTTCAATAACTTTTTGTGTACAAGTGGTTTTGGTTACATGGGTAAGTTATATAGTGGCGAATTCTGAGATTTTAGTGCACTTGTCATCCCAGTAGTGTACATTGTACCTAATGTGTATTTTTAAAAAAATCCCGTCTCCTTCCTACCTTACCCTTCTGAGTCTCTGAAGTCCATTATATCACTCTGTATGCCTTTGCGTACTCATTGCTTAGCTCCCACTTATAAGTGAGAACATCTGTATTTGGTTTTCTGCTCCTGTGTTGCTCCACTTAGAATAACAGCCTCCAGCTCCATCCGAGTTGCTGCTAAAGAAATTATTTTGTTATTTTTAATGGCTGAGTAGTATTCCGTGATGTGTCTATGTCACATTTTCTTTATCCAGTCATTGACAACATATTTGCTTAGTTTTTATTCACCTGAGATATTTGTAAGGGTATTTTCACTGGATGTAGAATTCTAGGCTAGCAGTTACTTTATTTTGGCATTTATCTTCATCCTTCTCTTGTCTTCTGGCTTCCATTGCTTGTATGGAATAGGTCTTGTGGCTCCCTAATGTGTCTTTTTTTCCCCTCCTCTGGCTATTTTAAATTTTTCTCATCTTTGATTTTTTGGAGCTCTACCCTAATGTGCCTTTGTATAGTTTTCTTTGTTTTTTGTTTTTTTTTTTGTGTGTGTGTGTTTCAATTTTGTTCGAGCTCCTTGAATCTAAATATTGATAGAATTCTTGGGTTTTATCTCTTCAGACATGGCTCTGTCCATTTCTCTCTTCTCCCTTCTTGAACTTAAATTCCACTTACGTTGGTTCTTTCCATTGTGTCCCACATCTTCCTTATGCTTCTCTCTCTCTGTCTGACGCCCTCTCTCCGTTTTTACATACAGGTGTGTTTAATCTTTTTTCCTTCTGCTTCCATTTGGTTATTTTTCTACTGACCTAATTGCCAGTTTACTAATCTTTTCTTCTGCTGTTAAATCCATCCCTTTCTTTCTTTTCTTTTTTCTTTCTTTTTCTCTTTCTCTTCTTTCTTTCTTTCTTTCTTTCTTTCTTTCTTTCTTTCTTTCTTTCTTTCTTTCTTTCTTTCTTTTCTCCCCTTCCTTCCTTCCCCACTTCTTTCCCTCCCTTCCTTCCTTCCTTCTCCCTCCCTACCACTTCTTTTCCTCCCTCCCTCCCTCCCTCTCTCTCTCCTCTCCTCTCCCTTCCCTTCCCTTCCCTTCTTTCCCTCCCTCCCTTCCTTTCTCTGTGTCTCTCTGTCTCTCTCTCTTTCCTTCCTTCAAGACAGGGTCTTGCTGTGTCACATAGGCTGGAGTACAGTGGTGCAATTAGAGGTCATTTCAGTCTTTAACTCCTGGGCTCAAGCAGTCTTCCCACCTCAGCCTCCTCCGCAGCTAGGACTACAGGTGTGTGCCACTACACTCAGATAATTATTAAATTACAAAAAAAAAAAAAAAAAAAAAGAGATGGGGGTCTTAGTATATTGCTCAGGCTGGTCTTGAACTCCAGGCCTCAAGCAATCCTCCTCCCTGGGCCTCCCAGAGTTCTGGAATTACAGGCGTGAGCCACTGCACCCAAACTCTGTTGAATTTTTAACGTTAGTTTTTGTTTTTCTCAGTTCCTATTTGTTTCTTCTTAAATAGATTCCAATACTCCACCTTTGAATCTATTTTTTGATGAAAATATTTATTCATATGAAGAAACTATTAATACAGTCTTTGTTTGTTAACTCTTGTATCTGGGTCACCTATATGTCTCTGTCTAAAGTCTCTCTCCTTTTTAAACTTGGCTTCATTTCCTGTCTCCTGGAATGCAGGGTAATGGTGACTGAATAGTGGGTATTGCTATGAAACATTGCTGAGGCGCTGGATGATTTTGCTTTCCTTTACAGAGGTGTTCATTTTCCCCCTAGCAGCAGTTAAAGAGGTCTCAGTATAAAGAGGTCTCAGAGGGGGCAAATCACCTTGATCTAATCATGAATGGAGACATTTTGAGACCGAGTTTTAGACTTTGTGAGGGATGGTCTATGTCTTCTTGTTTTTACTCTTAGTGCCCATATGCTGTATAATCCTTTCGTTGTCTCAACTGAAAATCTAGGTTATTTGCTAACATCTCTCCTCCTTGGTAGGCCCTCAACGTCAATATTTTTTCTCCCCATCACTTTGAGATTGCTCAAACTCTACTGGGTTTCCAGCCTGCTAGAAGCTGTTTGCGGCTTAGCTTCTTGGTCTTTTGCCCATCAAATACAATGTGAGGAATCAGAAAATCGCTTGAGGGGGAATCATATGCAGAATGCCTGGCTCATTTCTATATGGCCTCTTTCTCTGGGATAAGGGTCCCCAATGTTCTGGCCACCTTGGTACCTTTGAACTCTAGTTTTTGTCTGTCCAGATCAGCAAGGCTGCTGCCGTTCTAGGCCAATGTTTTCACTCTGTCTCAATGACATCCTTTGAGAGCTGGCAAATTCCCTGAGGGGAAAACGTGGGGGAAACTGAGGATTTACTCACTGCATTTCCCTTCACTCCAGGATCTTGGCCCCTAAAGTCCTCGCTGCCTTTGTTACTCTCTGATGACTCTTAACAGCTGTTTTCTGAAATATATTTAGCTTTTATAGTTGTTCTCTGCAGGATGGTTAACCTGACACAAGCTACTCTGTCATAGACAGAAGGCAAAGTCTCCAGAGATTTATTTTTAAAAGTGGTTTCCAGGACATGTCCTGAGGCCATCGCACATTTAGCTGTATCTCTTGCATCTTTTTGAGGCATCCCCAGTGGCTGGCAAGGTCTTTGGTGTCTTTAACATCATCAAAAATAAATTGTTAAGCTCTGTTGAGTATGATTTGTACGTATTAACTATAAATATTTTAAAATTGAGATTAATGTGCCAAGTACATTTTAATCAAATCACTCAGTTTACCATAGCACCAATTCTCCAACTTTCAAGGTTTCGTAATCTTTCACTTTTATATTGTGAAGCATTCAGTTTCAAACACACACACACACACACACACACACACACACATCCATGGGAGTCATGTGGCTGTGATCCAGCCTCTTTCAATCTCTGGCCCTAAGTGTCTGCATTTGGAATAGGAGGTAGGTAGAGGCGGAGAGTGGGTAATAGCCAGGCAAGCTCATGGGGTCTTTCCTGCTCTGAAGGTCAATCTATCTTCCATGACTTGTACTGGGGAATCTTGCTAAAACAATGATATATATATATACACATACACACACACACACACACACATACATATAAGCACACACACACACACACACATATTTATGTTTTGAGACAGGGTCTTGCACTGTCTCCCAGACTGGAGTGCAGTGGTGCGATCTCAGCTCACTGTAGCCCTGCAACATCCGCCTCACGGGTTCAAGTGATTCTCCTCCCTCAGCCTCCTGAGTAGCTGGGACTAGAGGTGTATGCCACCACATCCAGCTAATTTTTGTATTTTTAGTAGAGACAGGGTTTCACCATGTTAGCCAGGATGGTCTCGATCTCCTGACCTCATGATCCACCCGCTTCTGCCTCCCAAAGTGCTGGGATTACAGGCATGAGCCACTGTGCCCAGCCTAACGATGAGATATTTAGCTTGCTCTGAGCCAGAGGTCTTCACTTGGGGCCATAGAACTTGCTCTGCTAAATCAGTTAGTCTTGTGGCTGTGGAGCCAGTTCTTAAACGGGAGGGAGCTAAATGGATCAGGCTCAGGCTGTCTTTGTGGACAGGCAGGTGCCCTGGGCAGTGGGTCTCATGAGGACCCACATCCCAGTGGAATGAGGATGGAGAGAAAGCATCTCACGCTGCACCTGCTCCCCCTTCCCAAACCTGCATCATTCACCCATGTCAGCTGGGAATTTCAAAGCCAGAGGTGGCCACTTCTCCAGTTTGTTCAAAACATCCTCCTCTGGATATTCCTGAATATACTGTCTTAAAAAAAAAAGTCTGAAAAACTTTGACCCTTCCTTTTCCCCGGGATAGTTTTTAAATCTTAGGTTCAGAGTCCGCCTCTGTGCTGTCCCAAGCCTGTTTCCTCCCCTCCCCGGCCCAGCTCCACGTCCCGGGCAGTCACATGGGTCAGATCCTCTTCTAGGCTCCCCTGTCTGTGGACTCCTGGCTGGTTTGGCCAGTGAAAAGCACTGGAAGGACACTGACAGCAAGAAGCAGGGAGAAGCCAGTGCATTTCTCTCCTTTCCTCCTTGCCTTGGATGGAGTCCTTGGCAGAAGCAGCAATGTTCACGGTCCCAGCTCCTTCTGGATGGACTCACTGTCCACCTACCACGTGACCCCAGGCCCCTGACTCAGGTGACTCTGTGGCTTTTCTTTGTTCCTCCATCCAAAGGGTGGTAGTAGCTTCTTGCTGTGCTCATCTCTAGAGCACCTGCCACGCCTGCTGTCTTCTCAGTTTCTTCATCATGTGTAATACCAATAAACGTGATTGAGTCCCCTCTGTATGGAGGCTTGGAGGGCTGCTGCTTTCTTGTTCCAATCCTGACTAATTTAGTTGCTAAAAAACTGTACTTCAAATACCTTTTACTTTCATAGATATATAATTTAAGCACCACAGAAACACATTTGCTTCCCTTTCCTTTATTACCTCCTAAGGTAGATGGTATTATATATTCATTCAACAAATATTTATTGAGACATGCTCAATATTCTAGCCAAGTACGGTGCTAACGGATACAGCAGTGAGTGAAACAGGCAATGACCTTGCAGAGCTCACAGCTTTGTAGGCAAGACAGCCTGAACTCCTTAGAATAAAGGGTATTGAGAATGGGATGTTGTTGTAACTCACAGACTTAGCAGACACACAGAATTGGGCTTATACCCCAGCCCTGCAACTTACTTGGCTTTATCAACATGGGCAACATAGCTCACCTACCCATGTCTCAGTTTCCTTTCCTTTTCTTTCTTTTTTTGAGACAGATTTTCTCTCTTGTTTCCCAGGCTGGAGTGCAATGGCGTGATCTCGACTGACTGCAGCCTCTGCCTCCCGGTTCACACGATTCTCCTGACTCAGCCTCCTGAGTAGCTGGGATTACAGACATGTACCACAACGCCCGGCTAGTTTGTATTTTTAGTAGAGACGGGGTTTCTCCATGTTGGCCAGGCTGGTCTCAAACTCCTGACCTCAGGTGATCCGCCCGCCTTGGCCTCCCGAAGTGCTGGGATTACAGACGTGGACCATCACGCCCAGCCTGTTTCCTCTTCTTTAGAAGAGTATTCAGTTATCTAGCTCCTGCCACTCCTACCCACTTTACATGTTCGATGAGGATGCTAGTGTTACTAACTTTGCAAGACTGTTCATGATTAAATGAGTTACTATTGGCGAAAGAGACAGATGCCCAGGAAACAAACTCATCTTGAAGATTTATTTTTAAAAACCGCTTCCAGCTTCCAGGGGAGCACACATTCAGTACCTCTGAGAGTCTAGTGGGGAAGGTGAGGTGAGCCCAGAAATGAGGCAAGAAGGGTTGAAGGCCAAAGTTTGGACAGAGACAGTTGCTTGGAGGAGCACTCAGTCATCGGGTTAGAGTTACACACATGGCGAGTTCTGCTGGCAGAAGTGCACAGCCACCCCAGCCTGCGTGCGAGTGGGGACCTCTCTCTTTGCTTGGCCAAAATGTCACTCCCTCCAGAAAGGACTCACTGACTTCTAGTCTGAGTTGGGTCTCCCTGGTACTTCTGTGCTTCTCCTGTCATGTTGTAAACATTGCCATCCACATCTCCATCATCATCATCATCATCATCATCATCATCGCTGATGTTCACTGGGCGTGCACCCGCACTGTGTTCCATACATTGTGCTATGGCTTCTTATGGCAGAGTCTGGGCAGCAGCTCAAGTGCAGTGCTTTTTTTTATTTCTCCACATCATTAAGACCAAAATGTCTAAGGATTTCTAGAGATGGAAGGGAGAATGTGTGTGTGTGTGTGTGCGCGTGCATGTGTATAAACCTGCATGTGCCACAATAATTGAAAGTTGCATGATTTCAAATCATCAAAGATTCAAGATGAAGCTATGCTGAGTAAAATTTTGACATGAATTGTGTTGCTATTTTTTGCAAATTGGGATTTCACGTGAATTAGAAGGACTCATAGGTTGCTGTGGTTAGAATCAGAGGCCCGGATTCATCAGCCTCTATTCTTTGCTCCCACCCTCAAGGCTGTGTGTGGCGAGTCTCCTGATGCAGCCCCTCATGCCCTGGGTTCATTTCCTGCTGCCCCCTGCCTCTCCTGCTTGACCACGCGCTGGGGCCTCCTGGTGGCCTTGTCACCTCTTTGGATTCAGATTTAAATGAATCATTTACTTACATTTTACTCACATTTAAAAATCATTCTACAAACAACATTCAAATGGCGTTAAACAATTGCAGAATCTAATGAAAACCAGTCTTAACCTCATTGGAATCTCATTAAGAAGAGGGCAGCTCTTTCTTGTGTGAAACTGTTGGAGATTATTTTATCTGGTTTTGTTTTGTTTGCATTGCCCAGGAGAATAGGGGGGTAGATAAAAATCACAGAAAATGGATTCACCTACTCAAAAGATTTTTAAAATCTTCTTTCCTTAATTTACAGATGAAGAAACTAGAGCCCAAAGAAGGGAGGGGACTTTTCCAAAGCCACACATCAAACTTGTGGCAGTTAAGAGCCAGAACTGGGCTCTCCTCTCCTTCTCCCCGCATGTCTCCTGCAATATCTGGGATGCGGGCCCATGGATTGATTTCTGGATTCTGACTAGCATATCTTCAACTGAGCAATCACTCGGGGGATTTACTGAACACTCCTATATCCAACAAGGCTGGAGGCCAGGGATGAACACTGCTGGTTTGAGGTATGCAGAAGAAATGGGTCCTGCCCTCAGGAACACTCCAGAGATGAGGTCCACAGAGGAATGATGAAATGCTATCTCATGAAGTACCTGCTTGTGGTCAGAATACGGCTTGCCCAGGCTTTTTGACGTCAGTACAAGAGTGGAGTCTCTTTTAGTTCTGTTGAGTTTCACCAGCAGGTACCAAGCAAAGGCCTCCTGTGTCCTGGGCACTAAGACAGGCATGAACTGTTTGTCCATAATAATGAACAATTCCTCCAACAGAATGACTCACTGGGTTGGACCAAGAAGTTCACAGGCCAAAGGAGAGAAGGCGAAGAAGGTCCAGGTAGGTCGCCTTTTGAGATTTACCAACACATAAATGTTGCCATCTCCCTCTCTTGGAGAAAATTAAAAAACACGGCTAATATTAATCATCATGCCAGCTTTTGTATGGCACTTTTCAGTTCGTGACATGCTTTTGAGTCCACTGTCTCTTCTCATCGTGTGAAGTGGGAGAGCCAAGGGGCTGGCATCTTTGGGGACTGAGCAGCCGTGGTTCCCCAGGAGTCAAGCCTGGTCTGGTGGGTGGGTGCTAGAGCAGCAGGTGGGCTGAAGTCATGCTTGCTGAGAACGTCCAGTAGAGGACAATCCCCAGAGTTAGTGTTTTCCTTGAAACCTTTAGCAAGCCATGCCAGCCTGGAAGCTGGGTGGTCTGCACTGGTTTTCCTGCCCAGAACCTCATTCTCCTTGGATTAAACACTTGGTTGGTGCTGGACATCATTTCCAGCCTTTGTAGGCCTCTCTGCTAAGTGCTGGGCCCTGTCCTTCAGCTGTGGCTGCTGCTAGAGTCTTCCTTCAACAGAGGTGGATCACACAGGGGCAAAGTGGCTGCTACCAACTGGACCTTGTGAATTGCCACTGTCTTGAGAGTCCATCTGCTGTGTGTGCCTATTCCTTAGAGATCTTTAAATAATTGTAGGGGCTGGGCATGGTGGCTCATGCCTGCAATCCCAGCACTTTGGGAGGCCGAGGTGGGCAGATCACTTGAGGTCAGGTCAGGAGTTTGAGACCAGCCTGGCTAACATGGTGAAACCCATCTCTATTAAAAATACAAAAATTAGCTGGGTGCAGTGGTGCATGCCTGTAATCCCAGCTATTTGGGAGGCTGAGGCAGGAGAATTGCTTGAGCCTGGGAGGCAGAGGTTGCAGTGAGCCGAGATCACACTACTATACTACAGTTTAGATGACAGAGTGAGACCCTGCCTCAAGAGAAAAAAAAGACAATTGTAGGTGGTAAAGGGACTCAAATGTAGCAGTTAAATATTGGCATCTGCAGGAAAACATTGTTGTTTTAATCTTCCAGAGCTGGTTTGATCTTAAATTCTTGCTGATGGCAGGAAAAACAGCAATGATCACAAAAACACAGATACCACTACCAGCACCACCACCAAAGACTGTCTTCAACCTTGACAATGGAAGGCAGTATTTTTGCCTAAGTGTCCCCATGATGCAGTGAATAATAAATCAATGAAAATTCATATTCTTTTTCAGGTCTGTGATTCCCATCTCAAGCAGGCTCTTATTTTCCAGTTTCCACTTTGCCAGAGGAAGTCTGGGTTCGAGGCATCTTTCTGTCTCCTGGCTTTGATGGGCTTGCCTGCCTGGGCACTCTCCTCTGGCTGACCTGCTCACCCCTGCCTGTCCTGGGTGGCTCTGTCCTCACTAGCTCTGCTGCTGAAATGCACACTGCTAGGGGGAACTTGGAGTCTATTTTCTTGGTGCAGGCTAAGCTTGGTGAATGTCCTGGGAGCTTGGCATGAGGGAGCCTCTCCATTCCTATGTCGCACTACTAGGATAGGAGGACAGCAGGAGGGGTGTTGTCTTTGGCTGCCTACACCACTCCCTTGGTCATTTCTAATTTGCTACCCTGTACCATGGTAGACACTTTGCCCAACAGAAGGTTTTTTTTGAGGCCCCTCTGATTTTCCGGGGATAGATACGCAGGGAAGCCAGGCATGAACAGCTATGTACTGTCATTTCCCTGCACACCTGTCTGTTGCTATCAATTTCTTTTCTACTCCCAGAGGTTTCAACCATTAGAGAGAGCCAGAAATTCCTATCTGACCTCTTTCCTTTTCATTTTCTCTCTCCTGGCTCTTCCACTAGCAGTGGAAGGATGTCTTATTTCATTTTTGGTTCGCTGGGAGCATCTTTATGTCATATTCTGCTTCCAAACTCTGTGACCTTCATCGATGTCTTCCTCCACCTTCTCTGGGCAGCACACATTTTTAGTCTAGTCTGGAAGAAGAGATTCAGGGACAAGTTAAAAAAAAAACTGGATGAGTGAAATTACATTTCCAAAAGTAATTCCATTTTTTTCCCATGTCTCTCCTAAAATGTCATGGAACTTTATAGCATCAATGTCTGTCAGCATGGATTGACAAGCACCGTGGACTTTGGATGACTTCCCTACAGCCCCAGCTGGGCCTGGCTGGGCTGTCTCCCTTCTCCACTTGGCCACAGCATAACCTGCAGTCAAGCCACAAGAGTGACCTCAAGGCTTCAGGCCACTTTTCCAGCCTCAGCTTTTCTTATGGGTCCAGCCCACTTACAGCAGAAATTTGCCAATGTTTGGGTTGGTAAGTAATGGATAAGGTTTCACATTTACTATTTTCATTTCTGAATCTCTCTTTACATGCAGTCAAGCCAGAAAGTCCTGAAAGAACACTCTTCAGAATGTTTTTAAGTAAAATAACAAGTTTTTGTTAATTTAGGGCCAACCCTTGAGTAAACAGACAGAGCCCGAGGCTTTCTA
This sequence comes from Cacajao melanocephalus, assembly GCA_963573385.1. Taxonomy (NCBI): domain Eukaryota; kingdom Metazoa; phylum Chordata; class Mammalia; order Primates; family Pitheciidae; genus Cacajao; species Cacajao melanocephalus. Next base: position 179,596 of record CAUYLG010020011.1, read on the forward strand.
CACCCTGTAATGTGTGGACTTCTTAGGCTCTTTTAAAAAAAAGATGAATAGTGGGTGGTAAACGCCAAGACTTTATAAGAATCAGTTCTTCCTGGGAGTTGGGTTGGCAGGGTAGGGGTGGGGGAGTGCTTTATTTGGGGATAGAAACACAAAATTTGTTAGCCTTCCCTCCTTCCCCCCAGTATCTATATGGCTCAAAGCTTGGGAAAGGAGAGTAAGCTATGAGTAATAAACTGCATTAAAACTTTCACCAGCTTGTCCATGGCCACATTACTATGTTTAAAGAGTGAATGTAGAGTCAGAACAGAGCTTATCTGAGCCTACTGAGGGGCTCCTGGCGGGGTCCTAGGGTAGAACAAAACAGCCACAGGCTTCAGATCAGATGGGATTCCGCCTGAGGACAGGAGCCTTTGCTCCTCTCTGTCCTTCCTTCTGGTGCTCATCTCATTGTTCCATCTGCTGGGTCCCCTCCTTCCCTTCTGGGCCCTCCCCAGCCTGCTCTCCCCTCTGCCCCAAAACACACCCCTACCTCCCAGCTTTGGCACTTTGCTCAGCCCCTCCCTGCTGGCGATGCATCCTCCATCCTCTCTCAGTATCATCCAGGACCCTCTAAACCCCAGGTCTTCAGCCCTCTGGGGCTTGGCCCTGCAATCCTGCACCATGCTGCCTCCCTGCAGCACTTCTGCCACTCACTGGCCTTGAGTGCTCGCAGGCTAGCTCTGCTGCTGGCTCTGCTGGGCCTCGGTCTTGGCCTCCGTTGTGCTTTGGCTTTCTTGAGACGAGGCCAGGGTCTCCTTCTCCTCCCTGGGCTCCTGTCGTCCACCTTGGGCACTGGCCCATCATGATCAATAACAGACAACTGGGTGATGGATGGCATCTTTCTTCCCGTCCATAAACTAAAACCCAACTGGCACTAGTTCTTTTATATCTGAATCACCTGCATCGTTGAGAAACGATTGGACAAAGCCAAATCCCTGCTAATTCCTCCTCCCCTAGCTCAGCTGGTGCTGGCCAGCCACACTCCCCCCCAGTGCTGGGTCCCTGTGGCCAAGAGAGAAGACCAAGTCACCCCATTCACAAACAGCAGAAGTTAGCATTGTCTTTACCTCTGGAATGGGATTCTTGAGAAGTCTTTTATTTTTAACTCAGGTTTTCTGGCAAAAATTATCAAAAGAATAGGATCATGTCTCAGAAATACAGCAATATACTCTCTTTCCTCAGTGAGCCCTGAGGAAATTCTTTAGTAAATGCTGATTTTCCAGAAAAAGAAAACTTGGAAAGTTTTCTGTAGGTTTTGATGGACAAAACAAGCCTTTTATTAACAGAGTGATGGTGATGAGGATGAAGATGATGATGCTGAGTGCTGAGGGGTCTGCTTTTGAAGCTTTTTCTTTGGTACGTTATCATTATTCTTTATACAGATATACATAAAAAGAATGAAAAAAAATTAAATCGGTTAAATTAGTAACATTTGACACTGAGTTTCAGCACAATATCTAATATGGAAGGTCTTTATAAGTATCAAAGGGAATGAATGAACTCAGAAGATGATAAATATCTGCCAGACACTTCCCCCTTCCATATATATACACATTTAAATACTTGTAATATATAACATGCTTTTTTTGAGATAGGGTCTTGCTCTCTCACCCAGGCTAGGGTGTGACATACAGATGGAGCGTCTTCCTTCGCCTCTGCAGCTGAGTGGGAATGCAGGGAGTTTAATCTCTCGCCTTTTCCTATGGTCTTGTGAGCATCACCGTCATCAGCACTGTTGGTTGGTGGTGGTCGTGCCATGACATTTCTGCTGCAGCGGTAGTCTGCTGACACACAATCTAACTGCTGGATTGTTCTCATGTTAGGGACTAACTCCCTTGCTGACCCGAGTCTGGCTGCCTGCTCAAGTCTCCTTCTTCCTTCCCGGTTCCTGGACCATACCAGGCTCTTTTTCACCCCGGAGCTCTTGCTCATACCATTCCCTGTGCCATAAATATCACCCTCCCTCTGACCACATGGCTGGCTCCTTCTTAGGGTCTCAACTTCCAAGGCACCTCCTTCATAGAGCTTCCCTGACCACTCCTGTGAGCACGTTCTCTACCGTCTTTGAGGTTCCTCGTCGCAGCTCCCTCTTCCTTTTCCTTGCAGTACTTCACATTTTGGAAGTACTGAGTTGTCCACTTAGTTAGGGCCTGCCTCCTTGGGAGTCATGAGTGTTGTTTTGTGTATCTGTAAGGGCATGCATGGAAACAAACCCATAACTGACTGGAGAAAAGGTGGCTCCACCAAACTCATTAATTTACATGAACCAAAAGGCCAGACTCATCTGGAAATTTTTTTTCTCCATCTAAATGGGCAGAATTGGCTTATTGTCTTGGTACCTGGGAGGTAGAGCTATAGAGAAAGTCTTCATAAGCTTCAAAGATCTCCCCAGGTGATCTCATCCATACCAAAGCCTGCAAATGTCACTCTGATTCTGACAGTCCCTAATTTGCATCTCCAGGAAGGCCTCCTCTCAGCGCTCCAGTCTCTTATATCCAGTGGCCTTCTTGGCAGCTGCATGCAGGTGTTGTACACACAACTGAAGCCAGGCGTGTCTCTAATAGAGCTCTGGATCTTTCCCCAAGCTCTTCCATTCTTTCCGCCTCAGTAGTTGGTGCAATCTTTTACCTAGTTCCACGAACTCTGGGAGCTGTCTGCGATGCTTGCCTCTTCTTCAGGTCTTCTTCCTGCCCCATAAGCAATTTGCCTGGTAGTCTGGTTCTTTCTTCTTCCACCGTATATATTGAATCTCCTCACTTCTTTCCAACTTGACCGCCGTCCCCCACAGGCATCCCTTCCTGATGCATGAGAGCCTCCCCGCTGGGTTTCCTGTGTCTTCTCTCGCTTTTCAATTCGGTCTCCACACAGTAGTCTTTTCAAACCTTAAGTTGGATCTCATCACTCTTCTTTCCAGAACTCCTCATTGAATTCCTCTTGTACTTAGAGTAAAATCCCAGCTCTCTATCTTGATCTATGAGGCACCCATGGATCTCTGTGACCCTGTCTTGTGCCTCCCACCCTTTCCCCACAGTCCAGCCTCAATGCTTTTCCCGGTTCCTGGACCACAACAGGCTCTTTTTCACCCCGGAGCTCTTGCTCACACCATTCCTTGTGCCATAAATACCACCCTCCCTCTGACCACATGGCTGGCTCCTTCTCAACTTCCAAGCCACTTCCTTCCTGGGGCTTCCCTGACCATTCCTGTGAGCACGTTCTCTGCCTTCTTTGAGGCTCCTCATCGCAGCTCCTGCTTCCTTTTCTTTGCAGCACTTCCCATTTTGGAAGTACTGAGTTGTCCGCTAGGTTAGCGCCATGCTCCCTCCCTGGGTCATGAGTTCCAAAGGGCCAGGCTGTATTCACCTTGTTGAGCATGGTACCCCTAGGCCTAGCAGAGGGCTTGGCCCATGGTATTCGCCTTGTCATAAACATATGTTGAATCAACTTTGAAAACCTGCAGAACAGGGCTAGTAATATTGCCCACTTTACTACACTGAGTTAAAAAAGACTGTGGGCATGAAAGTGCTGTGTAGGGGCCAGGTGTGGTGGCTCACGCCTGTAATCCCAGCACTTTGGGAGGCCGAGGCGGGCAGATCATGAGGTCAGGAGGCTATCCTGGCCAACATAGTGAAACCCCGTCTCTTCTAAAAATACAAAAATTACCTAGGCATGGTGGCACGTGCCTGTAGTCCCAGCTACTTGGGAGGCTGAGGCAGGAGAATTGCTTGAACCCAGGAGGTGGAGGTTGCAGTGAGCTGAGATTGTACTGCTGCACTCCAGCCTGGGCCACAGAGCAAGACTCCATCTCAAAAAAAAAAAGTGCTGCGTAGGTTGTACACGTACTAGCAAGTAATATCAACAATGTCAGTGATTAGCTGAGTCCAGGGGGAGAAACAAGTGTGGTGGGAAAGTCTAGGCTTAATTGAAAGCAAAAAAAGCAGCCCTGTTCTTCTAATTCTAGAAGTAGAGTTTCCAGCCCGACAGTGGTGACCGACAATGGGACAACTTTGTAAAGTATATTTTCTAATGCTCCCTTTTTTGCCGTGGCTGCTAAGAAGCTTAAAGCTGAACTTGGGACTCAATTGTCATGCAAAAATTAGCTCAAAATGTTCTGTTAAAAATAGATAATGTTATGTGAAAATACCTACTGTCCTGCCTGACACAGGGGAAGCCCAATATTAAATATTAATGTCCATATGAATAGTGTAAGATTTTTCTGATGTCTTTACCATTTTTATGATAGACTACCCCAGATCCTCTTTTGGAAGCAGGAAAAGCTTCAAACAGTTTTTTTTAATGCCATAGAAATAAAATTATTCATAATTCCAAAAAGTGGAAACAACCCAAATGTCTATCAACTAATGAGCGTAAAAATAACATGTATTTATCACGTAATATTTGGCAATAAAAAGAAGTGGAGTATTGATACATGCATACCACGAACAACCTTGAAAACATTCTGCTAAGTGAAAGAAGCCAGTCATGAAAGAGCATAGATTGTAAGATTCCACTTTATGAAACGTCCAGAATAGACCAATCCAGAGACAGAGAGTAGATTGGTGGCTGCCTAGGGCTGAGGGGCTTGGAGGGAATGGGAAGTGATGCGAATAGATGTTTGGAGGTAGTGAAAATGTTCCAAAGTGGATGGTGTTGATGGATGCGCAACTTTTTGAATACACTCAAAGCCATTGACTTGTATTTTATTTTATTATATGTTTTGAGACTGGCTTTTTCACTCTCTTCTGTCTGGAGTGCCCTGGCACAATCTTGGCTCACCACAACCTCTGCCTCCTGGGTTCAAGCGATTCTTTTGCCTCAGTCTCTTGAGTAGCTGGGATTACCGGCATGCGCCACGATGCTCGGCTAATTTTTTTATTTTTAGTAGAGACGGGGTTTCCCATGTTGGTTAGGCTGGTTTCAAACTCCTGACCTTTTGATCCACCTGCATCGGCCTCCCAAAGTGCTGGGATTACAGGCGTGAGCCACTATGCCCAGCCTAAATGGGTGAATTCTAATGGTATGTGAATTATATTTCGGTAAAGCTGTTAACAATTAGAATTAATTAATTAATGGAATTAATAGCACCCTGGCTCTCTGATGACAGCATGGCTGAACAGGCTGAGGACAGTGGCTTTGTGTCAAATGCTCACTCTGATTAGGGCCCATCCTCCCTCTCTTTCCCCTTCCCTCTCTTCCTCACTTCCTCCTTCCCTTACATATTTTCTCCGCGTTCTTCAGGACCCTGGACCAGAGATGGATTAGACTTGGCCTTTATCCTCAAGGAACCAAGCATATTTGAGGCAGGCAGGACCGGGTAGAAAAAAGATGTGTGCAGGGAGGGGGCACGGTGAAGACCTCATGGAGCTCCCTGGGCGCAGACAGAGCCTTGGGGGATTCTGGCGAAGGAGAACTCGGTGTGGAGAAACATCTTGTGTCACAGCAAATACTGTTTTATTTCTTCTTTCTTATATGAATTCAATGGACAATTACTCTGCAGGGTGCTGGGTACAGAGATGCGTAAGAACATGTGTCCCCAAAAAGTTGGGTGGGGGCGCAGGAACGAACCACGGAAGCCTAGCGGGGTGGGTGTTAAAGGCAGAGGGGCGTCCAGAGGGGGCCGCTCAGGGGAACCGGCCAGGTTTCCGGGAAGTCAGTGGTGGAGACAAGAGACTGTGCTCGGCTTGGTGAAGCAGCTCTCGGCTTGTGATTTGTCTGTAGACAGCTCGGTTTGGGTGAGCCCCAGGGCTTTCTTGACTGTTACCGGCCTAATCAAGGCAGAAGGCAGCGTGGTGACCTCCCTCCCTGGCGCGGGCATGCAGCTGTGAAGGCCTGGCTGGGAGTTGCTTTGAGGCCGGAGGGGGGTCTCCGTCCCCCGACAGCGCCTCTTCCGAGGGCACAGGGGAGTTGCTGCGCAGGCCGCCCCTCCCCGGGAGAGGAGGGCAGGCTGCGTGGCCCGGCAGGATGGCGCGCGGCGGGCGGGCGAGGCTCTAGCGCGAGATGCCGGGCTCTGTGCGAGACGTTTGCCGCTAGAGGGAGTGCCGTGTCGCTCTCCATCCCCAGCACGGACTCCCAGGGCCGCAAACCCGTTTGGGTGGAAGCCAGGCATTGGGGCTTCCTGGGAAACTCATTCTCTTTGCTTTTGTCCTCTCCGTTTTGAGATTTCTCAGAAGCTGGACCTCAGAATGCTTTGCATAGTTTGGCAGGATTTGCGAAGCCTGTTCCAGTCCCATGGGCCTGGAATCCGGGATGCGGTCTCTGGCGTGGGCAACCCTGAGCTGGCCTCCGGAGGGCAGGGATGCTGGCAGCAGAGAGAAGCGCTCGAGGGCCTGAGACATGCAGAAGGCCTGGGTTTTGTTTCCTTGTGTGCAGTCCCGTCTGGCCCTCAGAGCTGCGAAGGACAGACCCCTGGGTTCTGGGCTGCGGCTTGGCTCTGGACCACCCAGGAAGAATAGTTCAGTGTTTAAAAGGAGGGAAGGGGACTCAGGCAGGAGAATGATCAGGCTGGCAGGCCATGGAGCTGGTGTCAGAGACAAACACAGGGGCCAGTGGAGCTGATGGACCCCGCGGGGTGGGTGGGTGGCAGCACCCATCTGGTCAAGAATGGCTCTGCTGTGGCTTCCTCGGCGTAGCTCTTAGGTAAAGGGAGTAGAAGGTGACGGTGGATGGCCCTAATTTCTGGCACGAGAGGCTGTCACCGGCTCAGGCGGGGCTGGCCTCCTGAGGTGATTGGAGGATGGCTGCCACCTTTGGTGGTGGGACTAAGACTGGAAATGTAGGGGGAACAGAGAAAAAGCCCAGGCCCGCAGCCCCACCAGCGTGGCCACTACGCATTTGAACTGCGTCCTAGACCTCTTCTGACCCAGCCCTGTGAAGGGCTGCAGGAGGTTCAAGGCCCCTTTTCTCCCTCTAGCATTGACTCTTGGGTCTAGGAGGAGACAAACCACCCTTTGCAACCTCTGGGCCCAGGCGGCAGGTGTGCAGGGGAGTGCACCAGAGGCCTGGCAGCCGGTCCCAGCCCAGCTCCCCCCAAAGCTGCGGGAAGGCTGCGGTGCACCATCTGCAAGGGAGCAGGTCAGAATGGGCCTGCTGAGGCTCCTGTCACTGCTGCGGTTAATGCTGCCGATTACCATGGTTACCCGGAGGCTGGAAGCTTTGACAGTCAAAGGCAGAGCAGGAGAAGGATGTCCTCTCCCTGCTCTGAGCCACATGGCCGCCTCTCAGTCTCCCTAGGTGGGCAGGATTCTTCTGGAAAATAAAAGTGCCTGGACCAGAGAAGTTGTTTTGCCAGGTTCAGCTGATCCATACATCATCCATCACCAAGGGTGGGGGCCTTTGGGGAACCCTGCTTTTAGCACAGTCACTTGGGGGAGGCAGAAGGGGAGTCTGGGGCTTGCCTTTGCTTTGCTCAGTCTTGGAAAGATAGAGAAAGGGTAGCGAAGATGCTGGTCTGTCCTTAGGGAGCTCTGAGTCAGAGGAAGGAAGCATTTCGAGAACTGAGTGGTGGATTCGGCGTCGACTCCTGAGGACCTAGAAATGGTTTTCCAGTCCTGTGTTTGCACTGCCAGCTTGGGGCTGTGACTCTACCCTCTCCAAACAGGGCACTGGCCAGGGAGTCTGGACACCTGCCTTGCCAGTCGTTATGGGCTCCAGCTCCCGCTGGGTCCTGGTTTCTCCATCTGCAAAATGGGGTTAATGATTACTAATCCCCCACCTATTTCAAGTCTGTGGGGAGGATTTTGAAACGAATAATTTTGTGCATTGAAATGCGCCAACAGATTTCGAGTCTTTGGAGAAAAGGCCTTATTTATTATTATCATCAACTCATTGAGCAGAAATTCCATTTATCTCCTTTATTGCCTCTCCAGTGCTGTGTGAACTGAGAGCCATATCACCTCTGCAAGATGATGGGGCCCTGCACAGCTGCCCAGACCCCAGTGGTGGAGCATCCTGGGACCTGGAGAGACCAGGTGGGGCTTCATCTGAGCTTCAAGGGGACATGGGGATGAGAGGGGAAAAAAATGGGATGAGAACTTTAAGTGCAAATGCTCCTGCAGAAGTCTGAAGATTCTCAGAGTGCCTAGCCTGCAGGGAAGGAGCTGGGGAGAAGGAAGACGGGGAGGTGGGCAGAGAGTCTGTCCTGGGGCCCAGGGGCCTGGTTTCGAAGCTTTTTCTTTGGTGTGTTATCATTATTCTTTAAAACTGAGAAAATACAGATATACATAAAAAGAGGAATGAAGAAAAAATTAAGTTAGTTTTATTAAATTAGTAACATTTTGACACTGAGTTTCAGCACAGTTTCTAATAGGCAAGGTCTTTATAAGTATCGAAGGGAATGAATAAACTCAGAAGATGATAAACGGTTGGTAAATATCTGCCAGAAATTTCCCCCTTCTGTATATATGCACATATAAATACTTGTTATATTAATATATAAGGTACTTTTTTTTTTTTTAGGTAGAGTCCTGCTGTCTCACCCAGCCTGGACTGCAGTGGTGCAATCATGGCTCACTGTAACCTCTACCCCCTGGGCTCAAACGGTCCTCCCACCTCAGACTCTCAGTAGCTGAGACTACAGGTACGAACCACCACTCCCGGCTTACTTTTTTGTATTTTTAGTAGAGATGAGGCTTCGCCAGGTTGCCCAGGCTGTTCTCAAACTCCTGAACTCAAGCTGTTTGCCCACCTTGGCTTCTCAAAGTGCTGGGATTACAGGAAGCCTATGTAAGATGCTTTGAACGACAGGGTTATACTGCACTAGGCTCTCCTGAATCTCTGGTTTCAATTTCTGGGGTTTCAGTTACTGGCTGTCAACCATGGTCTGAAAATAGGTGGGTTCAGTACAATAAGATATTTTGAGATATTTTCAATTCCCATAACTTTTATTATACTATATTATTATATGCTATTTCATTATTAGTTATTGTTGTTAATCTCTTAGTGTAATGAATTTATAAACTAAACTTCATCATAGGTATGCATGTGTCAGAAAAAGCTGGCCAGGCGCGGTGGCTGCCACCTGTAATCTAGCACTTTGGGAGGCTGAGGAGAGTCGATCACCTGAGGTGAGGAGTTCGAGACCAACATGAAGCCTGACCAACATGGAGAAATGCTGTCTCAACTAAAAATATTAAATTAGTTGAGTGTGGTGGTGCAAGGCTATAATCCCAGCTACTCGGGAGGGTGAGGCAAGAGAATCACTTGGACCTAGGAGGCAGAGGTTGCGGTGAGCCGAGATCACGCCATTGCACTCCAGCCTGGGTGACAAAAGTGAAACTCCGTCTCAAAAAAAGAAAAGAGAAGAAAAGAAAAGGAGAAAGAAAAAGCTGTATCTGCAGTTCCAGGTATCTACTGGGGTGCTTGGAACATATGCCCTGCGGATAAGGGGGGGTCTGCTGTATACACACTCATTTAAAACTTCTTTCCTCCCCTGAAAAATGTGAAGGAGATGATGAGTTTGAGGCTACTCCTTCTCAGAAGTTTGGGTTTGACCCCTGAAGTCTGTGTGTCATTCAGAAGAGGTCACGAGGTTGAAGAAGGAAGGGGAACAGCATGATGTGAGGATAAGGACGAGCCCCTCTGAGGTGCCAGAGTGACAGCAGACGTCCGCCAGGACACAGGGCTCCCCCACATTGCCCTCGGCAGCCGCAGTGCCACCCTTGGTTGGGTTCTTAGTCATGACTCCCTTTCAACCAGGGTTCTTGCTCTTGGAAGGAGGTCACTCACTGAAAGCAGGGTGCCTGCTGGGAAGGGTGTTTTTGGTCAGCTGAGCTTCTCTGGGGCCTCCTGGCATCCCCCTGTGTACCCGAGTGCCTTTATCACTGTGTGCTCTCAGTCTCTAGCTGCCCACATGCCTCATCTGTGCAGATGGCTCCGCCTTTATCTCCAGGGCTCTGAATCCCAACTCTCCCTGGCCATCGAGCTGCTCTCTGAGGATTGCCTGCTTCCTCACTGACCCTCTGGTCCCCCCGCACCCTCTCCATATCATCCATACTTACACGGTGGCCTATGTTACTGGCGAGAGAGAAGGCGGACGTGACACAATCCTGGCACAGTCCTAGCCCACCGAGCAGGTGGTCCCAAATGACATCCTCAAGAGGCCTGGAGACGCAGGACACACAGACCTTGTCCTCCTGGGCTGGGTACGACAAGACCCCAGGGGCGTTTGGCTGCAGGCCCCCTGGCATGGACACTCTGCCTTCTCCTTTCCTGAGGGTGTGGCTGCACACCTGTGACGCATTGCCTGGCACCTGTTCCTAGCCATTGGCAGGCTGCTGGGTAAGATGAACTGTTGGGTCCTGAAAACCATGGGCCCCGAAGCCTCTGCTTTTAAAGTTCTGTTGTCAGACTTTTATACTTTCTCTACGTTGAGGGCTGTTGTTCATCCTCTGATCACCACGCTTCCTCTTGGCTTGGAGAAAGCCATGGAGCAAATGCTGTTCCTGTGTTGGGGGCGGGTAGCCCGGATACAAGTCTGGCTTGTCACGGACAGAGTGGATCAGGGGCCTAATCGGACAAAGAGAAACTCAGCTGGGACAAACATGAAGCTCTTCAGTGAGGCCGTCCCTCCATAAAGACCAGCACAGACACACACACAGGGAATGCAGAAGACACTGCTCAATACAAGTGACATCAGGCCCTCACCTGCTTCAAGTCACCTAGAGCCAAGCTGGGTAAGACATATAACCCGTCACTCTCCAATTGGTGTTCTGGAGCTCTGAACATAGTTCTAGATTCACAGAATAAGTAGTGGATTAAAAAATGGCACGTGCCTGGAGGACAGCGTGGCTGGAAACTGTGGGCTTTGAGGAAAGGCAGCTCAGGATCTCTCAGTTGGAGAAGGGAAGGCTCGGGGGTCCCTGAGAGGTGTGCACAGATATCCGAGGACTTGCCATGTCGTAGAAGAAGACTAATTTTGTGTGCAGATGGTGGGTGCCTTGAAGGAAGTGATCTTGCCATCACTGGAGCTGGTTCTAGAAACTTCCCTTGGTGAGGATGTGGGACTAGATGACATTTAAAGTTTCTCTCAGCCTGAAGTGTCTCTGCATCCAAAAATGATTTTGAAATATCCTTGTAGGGTTCTGAAATGTCTTCTTACCTGGGACAGATAAAAGAGTGGACAATTCCTCTTTCACAAGACTTAGTGCCTCTCTGAAGCAGCTCTGTCTGGGCCTGTAAGGATCCATGTGTGTGTGAGAGTGTGTGTGAGTGTGCATGAGAGTGCGTGTCAGTGTGTGTGTGTGTGTATGAGAGTGTGTGTGTGCATGTGAATGTGTGTGTGTGCGTGAGTGTGCATGAGAGTGTGCGTGAGTGCATGTGTGTGTGAGAGTGTGTGAGTGTGCGTGTATAGCATTTATGGTGGATTAGATGGTTATTGAGCAAATGCTCACTCAATATTACTCCTTCCTTTGCTGATGGCATATATTTGGCCTACTCACTTTGGGCATGGCTGTGTAACCATTGCATAACAGTGAGAGGGTGCCAAGGGGTCAGATGTCTATGTTTGTCCTCTGGTGCTCCTGCCCCCACCATGAGATAAGGTTGTTGCAGTTCCAAAATAAAGAGACCCATGGAACAAACTGTGTCCACACCCAGCCGAGTTCAGCTAACTCCAGTCAACCTGCAGACCTGTGAGTGAAAAGAAATAAATATCTGCTGTTGGAAACCACTGAGATTTGGGGATTATTTGTTACCCAGCATTATCACAGCAAAAGCTGGCTGCTGAGTGTTCCTGAAATTCCTAACATAGAATGACTTTAATACTCAGGCCTGCGGGAGGGCCTCTGGTCTGAGGTGCTTGCTCTATTGCACTGAGGAATCAGGGTTCAGTAAATAGTTGTTTTTCTCCAGACCCCTTTCCACGGCTTCTCCCTGGAGTGTGCAGCTCCTGCATTTGTAGGACAATCAATCACATTTACAAAATCCCATCTCCTCTCCAGTAACGCACTTCAACAGACTCTTAGAACTGTCTGTCCCTGACAAGGGAGATTCCTGTTCTGGAAGACAGCTGCTTTATGAGGAAGACTGAGAGGATGGAAGTCAGAGAGATGGAGGGACCTTGGATGCTGCAGCAGAGGTGAGGAAAGCCCAGTGGGCAGGGTCCCTGGAGGGAAGGAAGCAGGGAGGTGGCAGATGCTCACGCAGCACGAGGATGTCCTTGCAGACCCCAGCCAAGGTGTTCTGTGATGTCAGGTGAGCAGCTACTAAGTGTCTCTGCCTCTGACTACCCAGCACCAACATGCCAAAAAGTGGCTTTTAAAATGCCTCTGACTCTTGTCTCTCTTCCATCACCCTCAGAAATGAAATCTCAAACAACTTAGCGGGATTTGATGCAGAGAACGGTAAGTAGATCCAGGTTCAGGCAGAAACAGAACAGAAGGAGTCAAAGCCCTGGAGAAAAGCATGCATGGGCTTGGAGAGGACAAAAGAAAATAGCAGAGATGTTTATACGGATCTCCCCTACCTCTCAGAACAAAACAATTATGAGATAAGAGAGGCATGGATGGGAGGAAATTCTTTCATTTTTCACATTGCAAGCTAGAGAGATCCAATAGCCTGTTTATGAAGAACAATAAAAAAGATACATGAACTCAGTAAAGAGGTTGTTACAAATATATCGGATGGTTTTGAAAGGCCAGGGTTTTCTCCCCGCTTTTAGATAAAGCTGTCAGCTAAGTATTAAAAGATTTTTTTTTTTGCTTTTTTTTTTTTTTTTTTTTTGCAAAAAGCAATAACTGGCACCAGCAGTTTGTTACAATTGGCAGAAAGAGTTATCACTTTTATTTAGGATTTGGAAATGCAATCAAAGAGGGGCAGATTGGAGCTTGAATTAAATGAAGCTTAAACAAGCAAAAAGAAAAATCTCGGCTGGTCTTTTAAACAAACAAACACAAAAATTACAGTTCCTTGTTGTTAATTTGAAGCTATAAAGAATTTGACACTCACACTTGATTAAATGGTGCCAAGCAGAATGGTTGCTACTTTTTTTGTGTGTTAAGTACTGAATGTTCTGATCATTTTAAAAAGGAAAAACCCATTGTTTTTGGAAACTCCAGTGGGACCTGGCCAGGTTGTTTATGGGAGATCACAGGAAAGTTTCATTTGGTTGGTTTTACAGAAAATTATTTCTTTCCAGGATAATTTAAATAAATGAAAAAGCTGCGGGGATCATTTTTGTTTAGTTACCTGTTTTCCACATCTGCTCTGTTTTATAATTCCTGAATACCAAATTGCCTTCTGAAGTTGTGAAAACATCTCTGCCTAAAAGTTACCCTCAAATTATTGTTTCAGTTTTGTTTGGATTCATCCTGTTACCGAAATCCTTCATATTATCTGGTAAGTTCCACTATCTAGATCACAGCTCTAAGCATCAGGATGGAAGCAAAAAGTTTCCCCCAGAAGACGGAAGAGATGCCACAGAGTGCTTTCCCTAACTCCCAGGCATTCCAGCATTACCTACGGGTCTGTGGACTCACTCAGGACTCTTACATTCTAACAAGAGCTGAACTCTTGTTTTAAAACCCAGAGTGAATTAGAAGTAAAGAGATGTGCTTCTATGTGCAGGGGCAGTGATCATCAGAAGTGACAGCTGACAGTCTGGTAATCAGAGGCAGAAAAACTGCCAAACAGACACAAACTCACAGAACTCAGCAGTTTGGCTCTACGTGGTGAAAGAGTAAGTACTTGCCAAAATCTCACTTCAGTCTTGGGGATCCGTGTGATTGAATGTGTAGTTCTTACCCTGTGTCGTGAGGGAGGGTATGGGGTTCCTCCTTATCCAGGGCTCCACTTCTTGGGGCCCAGGCATGCACTGAGCCCTGTGTCTGTTCTACCTGCCTGGGGCATGCCTAACTGGCCATTGCAGATTTTTAGGATCACTCTGGACTCCAGAATACGAGCCCTGAGGCACCTGGAGTGGCTTGTTCCTTGCTATCTCCTGGTGCCCCCACACAGCAAATTCTCCCCTATAAATATATATTGAATGAATAAGCGTTCTCTGTGACTTTCACAATAGTACTCAGTATTAATAGTTTGAGGTTTTTGTTTTTGTTTTTTGTTTTCTTGAGATGGAGTCTCATTCTGTCACCCAGGCTGGAGTGCAGTGGCATGATCTCTCTGCTCACTGCAACCTCCACCTCTTGGGTTCAAGCGATTTTCCTGCCTCAGCCTCCTGAGTAGCTGGGATTACAAGTCCCAGCCACCATGCCTGGCTGATTTTTATATTTTTAGTAGAGATGAGGTTTCACCATGTTGGCCAGGCTAGTCTTGAACTCCTGACCTCAAATAATCATCCTGCCTCGGCCTCCCAAAGGGCTGGGATTACAGGTGTAAGCCACCGCATCCAGCAGGTGTTTTTTTTTTTTAATAGCTAAAATTTTCTAAAAAGTGCTAATGTTTGGAGAGAAAATGCTCTGCTTTTCTCACTCTCCAGCCCACCCATCAGCCTTCAGTGTCAAATGGTGCACACAAGAGCCTTCAGTTAAAGGGAAAGGTGTGGTAGGAGGCAGGAATGCAAATTGCATCTTGTTTCCGAAATGAGACAATGTTACAATAAGGGGTATGTTCCCTAGTCGTATTCCCTAGTCATAGCTTTTTTTGGATATCTACGTCATGATATCTAAATTCTGAAGTAAATGTTGGCTTGGAGTCAGGTAGACCTGCCATTGAAGTCTGCTCCTTCCAGCTAAGAGCTTTGCAAACTTGGGTAAGTCTTTTAACCTCTGTACGCCTTGGTGTCCTCATCTACTAAATAGGGAGAAGAAATACCCACCTTGAAGGGCTGTTGTGAGGATTAAACTCAATAATGTATGTAAAGTGCCTCGTGCATTACCTGGCACATAATAAGTGCTCAATAAATTTTAATTCCCTTTCTTACTTCTCCTTTCTCCAATTCAATCAAGCATTATGATAGATGTGTTTCCTGTGCAGTGTAAAGCTTTTTAAAGTGCATATAAATCAATTAAATAGGGCAATGCTGTAACTGATCATATAACATTTATTTAAGAGATCCTGGGGCGAGGGGGAGAAGATTAGGGGCTTGCAGAAACTGGAAGAGAGATCTAGAAGAGGGCTGTTCAGGCAGAGGCTCCTGCGACAAGGCTCGTGCACTCCCTGCTATAAATTCTATGAGAAAGGGCAGGGTGGGTGCTGGGCTGTGCTTTATGATCGGGAATGTGGACATCAGAAGAGTGACCCCGAGTGGTTCCGGTTGCTGGGCGGGCACCATAGGAAAATGCAGAGTGATGGGAGGAGTCACTGAAATGGCTGTTCAGCCTGTCTTCCAACTGCAAGTTTTGTGAACGAATGATCTCTATGAACGTAGGGGAGGAACCAGCTGAGCTAAATCTCCATTTCTCACCACTTACCTGTTGTGAAAAGGGAGGCACATTTGCAGGTACCTTTCCTGGTCTGTCTGCCTCAGGACAGGAACCTGGAGACAGGATTCTTGAGGCTTTGTTTGTGTAACTTTGGGGAATGCTATTGATGTTTTGGGGGCAGGGAGTGGGAGTGGGGTGTGCCACAGGCAGAACACAAAGAGATTGAGGTCTGTAAGGAGTGCTCATTTAGTGGCTAGAGAATGGCCTAAAATGTGATTCAGGGTCTAGGCATCTTAAACTAAGCCATAGACCATGGGGAAGGGCAGGGGGATTCTGTTAGTTCATGTACAGTTCTTTGCTTTTAGAGCAGAAGTTAGAGAATTCCTCAAAATAATCCACCTCGTAATGGGAGGTTGTCTCTGCCCTTCTTCAAGGTCAAGCTCAAGGACTTTCTCTTTGCTAAGCATCTCTGCCTTCTTGTATCCCTGTATTCTCCCTAGGGATGAGGTAAGAACTGTCATGGGAGGTTAGGACTGTCTCTCTGTAGTTTTTGAATGTTGTAAGACAATTCTCCAAGAGTTTCTTGCATTCTGCATGTCTTGTGAGCAGAGACACCCATGATCTTTGTTCCAGACTACGTCCTCTGGGATATCTGTACAGCAAACAGCCTTGGAACATAGAGTTGGTGTCTTCCTCTGGGGTAAGCAAGTATTTTTATCGTCCACTATAGTAAAGATAATGTCTTCCTCTAGAGCAAAGGTCAGGTAGACTTATGCTCATTTTAAAAGGCTTGGATTTTCTAAGTTTGGGGTCCCTCAGTTGTGCAGCAAACTCACAGCCTGTGCAGCATTTTCCTGGGCCCCTCCTCATTACCCTCATGGGACCTGGGTAGGCAAGAGGAACGGATGCAAATGTGACAGACATGCTGCTTGCTGCATTGTGAGTAACAAAGTCCTTTGTTTCTGACCCAGGAGTCTCGTGTCTTTTGTCAGCATCCATGAAACTGTGATAGGCTAACATGTTAGCTTGCAAGTAGGATACGATGTAGGACCCTTCACAGCTCTTGTTAGTGAACTCAGCAAAGGAGACCAGTGGCTGTCCTGGGCTGGGGTCAAGGTTATGCCTACTTGTAGGAGGCTAGTGTAGTGCCTAGTAACAACCTGGGCAGCAGCTTTCTCTTGGCAAGCTCTTGTGTGCGCTCACTCTCTCTCTCTCTCTGCTTCCCCTGAACTTCTTCCTGTTGGAATTTCCTGCATCTCTGAGCCTCATGAGAGGATTGGAAGTTTTATCTCTTCCCCTTTCCCTGGGGAGGGGATCTCTGGGTTCCATTCACTCTGCCATTCCCTGCGCTACAAGGAGAAGTCTGCGTCAGAGCTTCTGGCTCTAACTCCCTCTCCCCTCCCACTTGGTTGCTGCCCACTCCTTTCTCCAGCAGGTGTGGCTTGGTGCTACTTCTCTTCCTTCCAGGCCAGTCCTTGGTGGTTCACTTGCCCTCAAGCCTGGTTCACTTCTTGTTTGGTAATTTTCAGGTTGACTCCCAACCTTGGTAAGAGTGTTCCAGTGATGGCACTGAGGCGAGACTTGCTGGAGTCCCTTGTCACATGTGAAGCCTGTTTCCAGTCCTCCCCAGGTCTCTTCCTGACCTGCCTCAGGCTGCAGAAACATAAGTGCCCATCTTTAGCATTGGCCAGACTGGGAGCCTCTGCCAGGCAGGACCTGCCTGCTTGCCCCATGCACCCTTACCTGCCCTTTCCCTTCCACAGCCCATCCCCAACATGGAGCCTGGCACAAACTGGAGAGGAACAGTGGCTTACTGAAGAAACACAATGGGGAGAGATCCAAGTCATTCTATACTGGACAGCAGGCACGTGCACTTGCTAGTTTCTTTCTCTTTATTCCTACCTTACTTTATTTTTTTTTTCTAAACATGCCATGCCATAGCAGCTTTCTTAATCTTCTTCTCTGGTTGAAAAATATTTTGTGATATTTGTATTATTCTTACTGGTTTGAACATCTCTAGTCCAAAAACCAAAAATCAGAAATGCTCCAACTCTTCCTGTAATCACAGTCAAGCAATAAAGCAACTAGCCTTGGCTGAGCATGCCCAGCCGTGGACCTGATCATGGTTATACTGGGTGGAGCTCAGAGCTCTGAAGTTTCAAATGCTCTGAAATCTGAAACTTTTTGAGCACCAACATGACAGCCAACAAAACAAAATAAAAAGATGCTCATTGGGAATTTTGGATTTTGGATTTTTCGATTAGGGATGTTCAAACCAGCAAGAATAATGCAAATATTACAAAATCCAAAAAACTCCCAAATTGGAAACATTTCTGGTCCCAATTGTTTTGGATATGGGATTCTTACCTGTAGAAAACTAGAAATCCCTGAATTTGATTAAATATTTGCTTCTTTAGGGTAGCAAAATGAAGCTGTCTTGTATGGATCTGCTTGTATCCTTCAGTGCCTGGAGAGATATTTTGGGTTTTTCCTTCCTCTGGACCCTTCCTCAGTCTGCCTAAAAGGCAGACAATGGCATTGGTTCAATTCCTTCCACAAAGAGGGATGAATTTCACCTGTTTTAGTTGCTACACATTTCTCCCTTTTAAGTGAACAAAGAAATGGATTAAGGATGTGAAGAATTCTGCAAAACGGTGCCAGGCTGTGGACAGTGGTGGATGGTGGTGAATAGAGAAAGCATGTCCCTGCTCTTGGGGAACTTGCAAGCTAATGACAAAGGCAAATGAGGAGTAAATGCAAACTGTTACCATGCTTTGTAGGGCAAGAATGTGCTGCTCTGGGAATGAGTGATGGAAGTGCCTATCTAGGCTTGGGTGGCCAGGGACAGCTATGGCAATCACATTCCTGCAGCGCTCTAAAGAGTGAGTATGGGGAAGCTGGGTAATATAGAGGAAGAAAACTTCTGGGCAGAATAAAGTATTCAGGGCCCTCAAATGTAGGTACATCCCAGAGGGAGCATAGTGAATAATGGGGTTACAAAACAAAAACCACAAGCTGACTGGCCATGGATCTGAGGAATGTATGGGCTTGTCTGGGCCTTCATATACGATGGACACACTGAATTTCTTGCCCTAGCCAGTTGGCCCCAAGCAGAGCCTCCTTTTGGGTGAGGCCAAGGCGGGTGCCATGGTTATGAGGCTGGATGATGGGAAGTCAAAGGTGGTTTTCCAGGCCCATGATGACTATGGAGACTCTCTCTCCATAATAGACGTTTTTGCAAATGCTTTGCCTAACCGGACTCCCTGGACTCAGCTGCCCCTGGCTGAATCTTTGCCCGAGATGGCACCTGCCATGGAGTTCAGAGTTGTAGTCCCTGCTCCAGAGTTCAGAGACCAGGACCTGGTGGCAAAGATCGAGGGCAGAGCCCCTCGCCATGAAGTTCACAGGCCATGGCCCGTGGTATGTAGCAGCTTTCTGTGCCATGGTGGAGAGAAGCTCATTTAATATTTTCTAGCATTTTCCGAATTGAATGGGTTGGTCTGTGGATGCCAGGAGCATGCTCATCTGTCAGTTTTGACAATAGAACAGAGTATACATTCTTTATGCTAAAAATAGGACAAAAGACGAGGCTCCAATGGCAGCACCAATGGAGTCTGAAAATTCCACCAGGCCCCCTTTCCTTGGAGATGATTGACAAAGGAATTTTATGTGTATGCTTTAATAACCCAGAGCACATTGTACACCCCAGCGAGCCTTTGCAGCCCATTCACATCCCCCAGGCCCTGTCCCAAGTCTTCCTACCTGGAGTGGTCTATTGAGATGGACCCACTCACTGGGTCATTTTTAGGATGATGGTAGAGTGCAGGAATAAGGGTGGCTCTTGGTTTAGCATAAAACACCTGGAATCCAGAGGTTTCCAGTTCCAGATTGACCATAACCATCTCCTGTGCCCGGCGAGGGCAGGAGCAGAAAGGACCCAGCCACAGGAAACTGTGTACCTGAGTCTACATTCTACTCTTTTAATCAAGATCATGGCCATACTAGCTACTGTTTATTTTGTTTTGCTATTTATTTTTAATTTTGAATTGACAAATAAGAATTATATATGTTTATGGGGTACAATGTGATACTATGATATATGTATTCTTTGTGGAATGGCCAAATCAGGCCAGTTAACATCCATGATTTCACATACTCATAATTCTTTGTCATAAGAGCGTGTAAGATCCCCTCTTTCAGCAATTTCGAAATATGTAATATGTTCTCATTGACCGTAGTCACCACACTGTGCAATAGATCACCAGAACCGATTCCTCCTGTCTAGCTGACACAAACCCCTTTTGCCGTCTGTTCCCCTCTCCATGCCAGCTGCTGGTAACCACTCTTCTGCTCTCTACTTCCGTGAGTTTGACTTTTCTCAATTTCACATGTCTTAGTCTATTCAGTGCTGCTATAACAAAATACCTGAGATGGGATTCGATAGAGAACAGAAATTTATTTCTCATCTTCTTTGTAGAGGCTGGGAAGTCCGAGATCAAGGTGCTATCAGTTTTGGCGTCTGGTGAGGGCTGCTCTCTGCTTCCAAGATGGCACCTTTTTGCTCCAGAGGGGAGGAACCCTATGTCCTTCCCACATGGTGGAAGGCAGAAGGGCAAGCTGGTGGAACCCTGAATGAGGCCTGTTTTCTAAGGGCCATATCATCCCTTTCACGGGGGAAGAACCCTCATGGCCTAATTGCTTCTGTAAGGCCTCACCTTTTAATACTGTCACATTGGCAATACCTGAATTTTGGAGGGGACGCATTCAAACCGTAGCAACATATACATGAGATCATGTGATATTTGTCTTTCTGTGCCTGGCTTATTTCACTGAACATGATGTTCTATAGATTTGTCCATGTTGTTGCAAATGACAGCATTTCTTTCTTTTTAAAGGCTGACTAGTATTCTATCGTGCATGTATGTGTCACATTTTAAAAATTCCATTCACCCATTGATGGGCACTTATTTCCGTACCTTGACTACTGTGAAGAGTGCTGGAATAAACATGGGAGAGCAGACATTCAACACGTTGATTTCAACACACTGATTTCAATGCCTTTGGATATATACTCAGAAGTGGGATTGTTGGATTATATGGCCATTCTCTTTTAAGATTATTTGAGGAGCCTTTACACTGTTTTCCAAAATGGCTGTACTAATTTACATTCCCACCAACAGTGTGAAAGTGCTCTCTTTCCTCCACATCCTCGCCAGCACTTGTTATCTTTCATCTTTTTGATGATATAGCTGCCCTTTGTGGAGACCTTCCTAGATGCCAGTCCTGTGCTGAGTGCTTTAACTGAATGATCTCACGTGGTTTTCACACCAGTCCTAAGAAGTAGGTATGCTCACATCAGAGGAAACCAAGGCTTCTGGAGGACTCAGAGGGGAATTCATCACTCCAGCATGCATGCATATGGGGATGGGAGGAGAGGTCTGATTCTGTGAACCATGGGCTTGATGTGGATTTTTTTAATAGCCTCTAAGTTGGGAGCAAGAGGAGACGGTAAGAAGGATTTCAAGGGGGAGAGAAGCTGATTCAGGGTGGAAAACGGAAGATTTCCAAATGATTCTTGCACATTTTTTGAAAGGCTGATGAAAGCATTGGCTTTTAAATTTAGCCACACCATCCCCAAATCCCTGCGGTGTGTTTCCAATGCAGAAAGTGGGACAGCAGAACACCAGCTTCTTTCAGTTGATATGTGAGAAGACCAGCTCAGGCAAGCTGCCTCAGCTCCAAAACACAGAGTGGCACGCAGTAGGTGTTTAATTATTTGTGGAATTAATCTGAGCTCCTGCTTAGGGATGTACACCTGCCAGTGTGTGTGTGTATGTATCTGAAAAAGTCGATAGCTCTTCCTCTGTCTGAGTCATGGCCTGGCATCCACAATATCTCTTATGCTCCTTTCAGATAGTCGTTTGTCATTTGGGATTGGCAGGGGATGGAGGGGTTGGGGTGGAGTGACTTCCACTTTCGTCAGGGACCTGTCTGATTTACTTAGGGGCCATGACCGTAGATCTGAGGCCCCTAGATGCCAGGAGTTTGGGGCTGGGCTACATTGGCTTGGGATTTGCTGATACTCCAAGCGTCTGCAGCTCAGGGTCTCGAGGGAACCAACCTTCAGTTTCTTCTTCTTCTTTTTTTTTTTTGAGATGAAGTCTTGCTCTGTCACCCAGGCTGGAGTGCAGTGGCATGATCTCGGCTCACTGCAACCTCCACCTCCTGGGTTCAAGTGATTCTCCTGCCTCAGCCTCCCGAGTAGCTGGGACTACAGGTGCGTGCACCACATCTGGCTTATATTTTGTATTTTTAGTAGAGATGGGGTTTCACCGTGTTAGCCAGGATGGTCTCAATCTGACCTGTGATCCTCCCGCCTTGGCCTCCCAAAGTGCTGAGATTACAGGGGTTAGCCACTATGCCTGGCCCTCAGTTTCTTCTTAACAGTGTTTTTAGACGAAAAAGGTGGAAGAGGGGCCACTTTGCTGGCCATGGGGAAAATCCAGTTTTCATTTTTCCTTCTTATCTCCAGGAGAAAGCTTGCATGAGAGAGCAGGTGGACCAGGCTGACTTGTTCAGAGGCCAGATCTCCTGCCTGTGCCCTGGGTTTGTCTGACGGTCACAGATTATGGCCTGATTGGCACTGATCTTCCCCCAGGTTCTTGGTGCATGTCACCCACTCCCCTCCTTCTCCCCAGAGAACTGATGGCTCCGGTTCAGTCACTGCCTCACTAGAAGGATGCTTACTGTGTACCCGGCCCCAGGCTGTTTGGGCTGTGGGGATTCAGAGAAGAAAGAGGTACCATCCTGTCAGTTGCCACCCCTGCCTGACCCGGGAGAAAGTCCTAGTCCCAGCACCTGGTTAGGCATGTTTGTCTTAGAGACTCTGGTGGCATCACACTCAATTCAGGAAATACTGATACCCTAGGGCACCCTGATAGTGCCCCATTGTCCAGAGTCCCGCTAGGGCAGAGGGTCAAGGTCTCTGCCAGGGCTTTGGCCAGGAGCAGATAATTGCAGAGACTCGTGCCACCCAAAGCAATATCAGCATCACCAGGGAGCTGGTTAGAAATGCAGGATCTCAGGCCTACTGACTCGGAATCTGCATTTTCACAAGACCTCAGGTGACTTGGATACACATGGAATTTTCCAAACCCTGGCATAGACCCTTTCTCCAGGCATGAGGCTCAGGGCTCCCACAGCCACTCTGTAGCTCATGGCCATTTAGGTGGTATTCTTGTTCTTACTGAGACCTGTAGACTCAGGCCTCCAGCTCTTCTCAGAGTACTGGGGCCAGGTGTTGACCCCACAGTGTCTGTCTTTGCTGAATTTGGCTCATGTGAAATTGAATTCTATTCTCTTCCTCGGACTTGCACACTCATTTACCTACAGAAGGACTTCCAAGGCTTCTGTGCCTATCAGATCACGCCTGAAGAAGTGCAGCTCAGCCTTTTCCTGTATACACACGCATACCACACATACACACATGCACATACACACACACACACACACACACACACACACACACACAGAGAAGAGGGAAAGCCTTTAAAAGAGACATTGCTTATTTCATGGCTTTTTCACCAGAATGTGTGGTTGGGCTTGCTGGGGAGGAGCTTGTGAGACCCAGAATTAATGTTCTGAATACTTGTTTATGTGCATTTTCCCAGTATGAGAGAGGCTCCATGACTTTTCTAGGTTCTCGAAGGAGTCTATGACCTAAAAAAGCCACAGAACCCTTGGTCTCAGTCCAAGTTAACTCCCTGGGATTTATTTGACACCTTTGCTGTTTGAGGACAAATCAGGAACTAACGGAAGGGTTCTTTCTGAAAACAACTTCTGTGCTGCCAGTTAGGCATGACTTTTCTTTCCTCTCTCTGCACCTCTAAATTTCTCTTTGTTCTTCCTATTATCTCTATCAAGGGCTATTTTCAGGGCTGATTGGAAAAGAAGAGCGGGTCTGGCAGCACAGTGACAGGAGGGAACGTTTGTGGGAAAAAGCCTGGTCTCTTGTTGAGAGCAAAGGCAATTAGCCCTCAGAATTGGCCCATATCCCTTCCCTTCCTTCTTGTTATAAGTGAAGCCATTTTCTAGAAAATGGCAAAGAGCAGATTTGGGCCTGCAATTTCCTTGTCTCTGCCCAGATGGATGTTCTGGGACAGGAGCCATGTCACTGAGCCCTGGACTGTGCTGGGCGTTCTGGTTTCTGGGTTAGAATCTCTATTCATCCTTCACGGGTTTGCTGTGCTGTGGGTGGGGGGGCATATCTGGGGTCAGTCTGCCCCTGTGGCTGTGAGGCTAGCCCCCCTGCATAGAAGTGAGCCCACTGCTCTCAGTACTGTTTGCCCAACCCCCCGAGCACCTTTAAACCATGCAGCTTCAGGAAGGATACCCCTGACACTGACATTGCAGCCAGAAGCATTTCTGAGGACCCCCAGCCTGGTTCTGGCTTCCTAGTTTCTGATCCTGTGGTGACTTGACCTCTTGCTTCTGGATGCAGTTGGTGGCCTCTTGGTCTTGAAGGTAGAAATTGAGCTCTTTACTATGCTTTTTTTTTTTTGAGACAGAGTTTCCCTCTGTTACCCAGGCTGGATTTCAGCTCACTGCAACCTCTGCCTTCCAGGTCCAGGTTCAAGCAATTCTCCTGCCTCAGCCTCCTGAGTAGCTGGGATTATAGACATGCGCCACAGGAACGTGCCACCATACCCAGCTAATTATTGTATTTTTAGTAGAGACGGGGTTTCACCATGTTGGCCAGGCTGGTCTTGAACTCCTGACCTTTTGATCCACCCACTTCAGCCTCTCAAAGTGCTGGGATTACAGGCGTGAGCCACGGCGCCCAGCCAAGTTCTTTACTTTTGAACTGTGGCTCTCTCTTGAGATCTGGCCCTCATTTCTCCCCACCTTTCTCACCCCTTTAAATCTTCCTGGATTCTTCGAATAACCAGTTCTCTGAACCCAACCCCTGTACCTTATGAGGCCTTGCCCATCTCAAGGGGAGATATGGCCAACCCAAAGCCCTCACCTCAGCCAACCAGCTTCACTTCCTACCCCCAGACACATCTGTGATCCCTACCGCAGCATCTTTGCCAACACATTTGCCACCTTCCTGCCCTTTCTACTTAATCAAAGTATGTCCTTTCAAATCCCACTTTCCTAATAATTATACCACCTCTCCTCTGGAATGGATTCGTTAAAACTCCCTTCCGGTTTGGGCTCTTCTTTCAGTTGCCAGTGACCTTCCAGCCTCTGAATCTCTCATTTACTCAACATGCAGCCTGTTCCATTGTTGGGAAACCTGAGCCATTAGAAATGTCTTCTTTACGTCGTGCTGAAATCTGCCTCTGCTTCTCCTCTCCCCTGGTATGTGCCCTCTGGGATTGCACAGTGGGTAGCAGCACAGGCTTTGGAATCAATTGAGTGGAGTTTAAATTTCAACTCTCATTTAATGGCTGTGTGACCTCAGGAAAATCACTTAACCTCTCTAAGCATGAGTTTTCTTGTTGAAATGGGGCTGATAATAATACTTATTTCAGAAAGTCATTGTGGCGATCAACGATTTTTGAAGCACAGAGTGGGCGTGCATTTGGGAATAGTAGCTCTTGTTATGATTTTACTTTCTGTCTCCTTTAAACTTCTCATTTGGCCTTAAATTGCTCTTATTTCATCTCGTGTTTCAGGTGTGTCTGGTCCACTCAGCTAGACTGGACTCTCGGAGGGAAAGGCAACAACTTCATCTCTGTCTGTACCTCATTATTCTCAGGAGGGCTGGGTGTACTATACATACTCATCAGTGGGTGATTGATTCAAACCTATGAGAAAACACTTGCCACATAAGTAGGTGAATTAAAGCAACTTTGCAAATAGTTCAGATTCAGCATTGATTTGCCAAGCTTGGTGGGTCCGTAGTGAATGGGACAGTCATTATTTCCCAAACTGCCTCTTCTTTCCCTCATGGCCTTTGAAAGGCACAAAGGCAGGGCTCAGTCCCCTGAAGGAGGAGGGAGACATACCCAGAGCTCTCCTGGAAAGCTGGGTATCCATCTGCAAGTCAGCCCGGCCACAGGCGATGGCGCCGCTGGTCTGAGAGGCCAGGGGAGGACTTGGAGGTGCAGCTGGGCCCCCCTGGAATCAGTATGGGAAGTCCAGGAGGCGGCGGAGGTGTGGGGCATTACTCACAGCGTATCATGAGGCCACATAGACTTTCATCAAAAGCAAGGGTAGGGACGGGACCCAAGGGCCCGAGACCTGATCAAAGCCAGTGGTGGCTGGGGCCTGTTTCCTGGCTCCTGTTACACAGTGCTGAGCTCACTGCAGGGCCTCTCAAAGGTTTCTTCCTGGGCTGCTGAGAAACCCAGAAAACCAGACTCTAGGGAGAGGCTGCCAGGAGCACTGTTCTTGCCTCCGAGGTCTCTGGCTGCCTACTTTCCCCAGGTTCTGGGCTGGCTCTAACATTCGCGATGCCTGCATGGTCCTCTACTGCTGAGGCTTACAAGCTTCTGAACCCCTGGGAGTGAACTCCCTAAGAAGAGGCTGTGGTTTTATTTCCATGGGATAGAGCCAGGCTGTGGGGAAGAAGAAAGGGTGAGGATTAAGGACTGACTGCTTTCACAAAGAAAACGAATCTTTCATAGTTGAGGTGCCACCCAGGCCTCTTGCTGTGAGTGGGTTTGTATTCAACGAAAACAGTTTATTTTATTTATTTTTTTTTTGAAAAGGAAATTGGATCGGGAGAACATTAAAGGTAGGGGAGCGAAATGCGTCAAACAGAACTCACAGCAAGGCACAGCCATGCACAAGCCTTGTTCACAGACCTAGGAGAAAAGCAGCTAATTAGAATGGGGCTCTCCTGGAGCGCCTGGATGCGGATTCTCCACTCCTCACCTCACAGGACCGCCTAAAGTGAACAGGGAAGCAAGAATCAAATTGGGCAGTCGTTCCGGGGAACCAGCATGTTCCCCGACCCCACCTGCAATGTGCCTGCCTGGGAAGGGGATGCTCCTGTTTGTAGGGACACTTGAGCCTGGCCCCCATGTTGGGGACCTGGGGAAGGTCTTTCTGTCTATGGTGTACATGGGCACGGGGCAAGAGGGCAGGCATCTGAGCTAAGGGGAAACCTGCGCCCCAGTCAGTTTCTCTCCTCAGAGCCTGGAGTGTCTCCTCAGCCCTGATGGCTCATCTTGTGTCAAGGGAAGCTTGTGGAGATGGAGTCTGCTGGAGAAGCCCCCAAGCCCAGCTTGAAGCAAGAGGAGATTGTTCTTGGGGACTCTGGGAGAGTAGGAACTGCATGAATCCATGCTAGACAGATCGGGGAGGGCCTGGAGGAAGCGTCCCCGGGGTCTTGGAGAGGGGATCCTCACCAGGAGGGGAGGGCGGGGACGATGGCAGAGGATGGCAGGTCCTCCCTTCCCTCTCCTCACCCACCAGCCATCCGAATAGAGAGCACCCCAAGAAGCTCACCTTCCAAGGTAGGCAGCAGGAAGGAAGGACGCTGGGGATCTGAGATGCTGTTTGAGGGGAGGCACCCAGGAGACAATGGGTCATTGCACGAGGATAGTTGAAAACTAAACACTTGTTGTGTTAAGCCACTGGGATTTGGGGTTGTTTGTTATAATAGTGAGGATACCCTGCCTAATACAGGGTTGACATCTACTTCTGACTTCACGGTGTTAACCCTGCCTATGGGCATAACTCCTCATTCATTCAGCACTTACTTGTTGAGCATCAGTTGTGTGCTGAGCAGGCAGTGGGCAGCCTGGTGAGCTAAGGAGACTGTGATGGACAGCTCGTTAGAAAACAAGCACGGGGATGGGATGCTGCCCCATGGATTAGCGCAGGCACATGCCGGGCCCAGATTCGAGGAAAGAGACGCTGACCACGCTTTGTCCAGCTCCAGGCCTGTATCTGTCAGCAGGGGGAATAAGGGCTGGGCAGGGTGATTAGTCTGGCCATCAGACTTCAAACTTTATGGGGGATCTTAGACTATGTCACATCCCATTCCCAGAAGGTCACTCTGGCATGTGGGGTCCTGGATCACTCTGAGGGGGCCACTGGAGAAGAGCAAGGGCAGCTTTCCCTGTTTCTTAAGTGATGAATACACCCCTTTCACCTCTTGCCTTCTACTTGAGTAAGAGGGAAATGTGCCTGTAGGAAAGAGATGATGTTGTACGTCAGTGTGCCGAGGGGGGATGTGAAGACAGGCAAGGAAAGGGCTTTCAGTGGCTAGTCAGCCGGGTGCCCTGCTCAGAGGCCTGGGAGCTGCTGATACATGTCCTTCCCACCCCCCCGAGCCACCCACCGGCTTCTCTCAGGGCCACCCTGGAGGTCACAGCACATGCTTCTTTATTTTTTTCAATTAACAACAAAATGGAACAAATGGAGCAAAGTTTTAATTATTTATAATTCATTTTGGAATAAAGTCTTTGTAAACTAAAGAAAGGGGAGGGCTAGCCTACCTGTTGTTAACACAAAAATAAGGGAGAGCAAAGGAAGAGAGAAAATCTATCACTGAACTGAATTGTCTAAAGCTTTCCTTTCGGTCTGGGCAGTTAGACACAAGCAAGAGAAATGGGAGGAAACTGCCTCCTCTGCCAGCGGGTCAGAGGCTGCCTTTACCCTCTTCTTGGATGGGGTCCGGAGGTGCTGTGTGACCTACAACTTGCCGCTGTCCCCTGCTCTGTCCACAGGAGCTGTCCCTGCCAAAAGTCCTGAATTTCCCCGGGGTCATGCCAGATCCTACATATTGACAAGTATTGACAGAGTGCCTTCAGGGTGTCACAAGCCAGGTACTAAGGGGACAATGAGAGGATCCTTGCCTACCCAGAGCTTAGGAGAGTGTCACCAAGTAAACACATGCATTTATATGTACGTATGCATGTATACATCTACATGTACACACAGAATAGTCAAGAATCTTAGGCTGGGTGATGCAACTAGGGGTCTAAATTTTACAGTTTAAGGTCAAGGTTCAGAGAACAGGCAGGTGGCATGGAAACAGGAGTCAGAAAAGGTTACTCCTGAAGTCAGCCTTGCAAGATAAGGAAGCTTTAAACCAATGCAGAAAAGAAGGGAATATGTTATAGATGAAGGCGCTGCAAGGGCAGAAGTGTGGAGGCAGATGGCAATGAGACTGGCCCGAGGGTCCATGATAGGGGGCGTGGCTCAGTGTTGGGATCTTGGCTCCCGTTTCTCCCTCACACTTCCCTGCCCTTGTACTGGTCAGACCAGCATCACCTCTGGCCTGGTCTCCCTGCTTTCATCTCTTGGAGGTATCTCTTCAGAGGCACCCCTCCTTTGCTGCACCTCTTGAATGACTCCCCATCATTTCCAGGGTTAAGTCCAAGCATTGCCCAGGGCAGACCAGGCCTTCTGCCTTTTGTCTCTGCTCCTTCCTGCCTGTTGCTACTACAGTCACCAGCCAGGGTGGGCTCCCAGTTACAATCCCTTTATTCTTGTGCCATGACACAAGCACTTCCTTCAGTAGAGGCAGAGAACAGACAAGGACAGGGTCCCAGGGAAGAGGATCCACAGCTGAGGTGGTGGACTCCACATTCTAAGGATGGAGTTTGCCAACAACCGGGCCTCTCCCTTCTGGAAGATCACACCCTGACACTGACAATCAGCACCCACACCTGTCCTCACCGCCAGCTTCCCTTTCCATTAAAGAGATGAGCAGGGGAAAGGGGCTCTTGCTTAAGTTGACAGGAGTGCCCGGTGAGTGGCAAAAGGCTTCTCTTCTGCTGCCCACTCCCTCTCGAAAGCCCAGCGAGGAGGTTCTCTGGAGCATTGCTTGTAGGGGGTTGGTGCTGAATTCTTGGTCCTCAGTGGTCAGGATTGCAGAGGGCAGCAAGAGAGATCTTGGGAGAACTTAGCCCATGACCTTGGAGTTTCAGGGCCTACCTGACCATAGAGGCAGTTTCTGCTTCTCCCCTGGAGATCTCTAAAGTCAGAAGGCTTCCAGGAAGGACCTGGTGAGTGCTCTGGAGGAGAAGAATGAGAACAGACAGCTGTTCCCATTAGGTCTTCTGAGGACAGGATAAAAAAAAGGGGTGTCAATGGCTCGCATGGTTCCCAGGGAAGGATATAGGGGCCACAGGGCTGCCGAGGTGGCTGCTGCAGTGGCTCAGTGATGTCCTCGGAGCAGAGTTGGGGTGTGGACTGCGGATGAGACAAAGGGAGCTGTCCTTAGCAATGGGGGGAGCTGTGGAGACACTGGACACAGCACCGCCTGCCTGTCGACACAAAGCAGCCACAACCACTGGCCAGTGAAACCAGGCAGAGGCAGGCAACACCAGGGAGGCCTCCCCAGCACCGCAGGTGATCAGTCATGGAAGAGGATACCTGCCACCTCCTTCACTTCTGTTCCCAGAAGACAGAGTATGAGGGTGAGTGAGACAGAGACCCCACACCCTCCCCTGTGAGTTCCAGCAGCCACCAGCTCATCTGATGGGGCAGGGGGTTAAATCAGATGTGGGCCTGTGGGCTGTGTCAGACTTGCGGTCACTGAGAGTGAACAGAGAGCAGGGGGTTCTGCTCACTAAGTGACAGGGAAGGGTTTTGAAGGAGCAAGGTTGAAGTCAGGGATTGGGAAAAAATAAAGCACTTTCAAGATCATATATCAGCCAATTGAGATTGCTTTAATACATTGTGTATGAACCAGTGGAAATGCTCCAGTATATCCATACCAGTTGTTCATGGCGGCCATCTATTCAGATTGGTTGGTGCTGGATCAGTTGTTAAATATTCTGACTGTCACTCCATAGACAGGTATAATCACCATGGCAGGAAACATTCACCAAGACAGTGAAAACAGAAACAACCACAAGTATAATCAAACAATCACAATTCCAGGAACAGGCAGTAATTATGCAGACATAGCTGTGGACCTGAGAAGTTGTGGGATGGATCACAGGTACTGTCAGTCTTAGACAGCTCTAGGCTCAGAGCACAGGCTCAGAGGCAAAGGCTCCAACCCAACGACGAGAAGCAGAGGGGCAGGGGCAGGTGCACCACAGTCACTGGAGAACGGCACAAAGCAGGCATTGAACACCGCCACACACAGGCACACACAGTCTTAGACACAAACCAAACCACCCTGGAGCTTTCTTGCTGATGCTTTCGGAAGATAGTATTTCAGAGGAATGAGGCTTTTTGTATCCTGGAGAATAACAAAAGAAACCCAGTGCTTTAAGTTCTGCCTCTTGTTCCCAGCTCCCTGGCTTGCTCTGGTTCCTGGGAAGCTGGCATGTTTCCTCCGACAAGTATGGGATGGAAATTGCAGGGACTCTCGTTCATGGTGCATTAGGCGTCTGTAGAGGGGTAGGAGGCCTGAGATAAGACGTGGGGAGGGTTTCTCCCAGGCGGCGTCTTTGGTTATCATCACTGTCGAGTGCTCACGGATGTGTGAGCAGACACCTGGTGAGTGGGTAATGGATAGCTCTCAGACAGCAGCCACTGTGCTTAAGTGGCTTCTTTGCAGAGGCTGTGTATGGGTTTGCCCTGCATGGAGATAGTATCCTAAAGTGATGTCAGGGCTCACCCAAGCCACATGTTTGTAAATAGCAGTATGCAGAGGAATGCTTTCAATGAAGGTATTGGTAGAGATTAGCTAAGAAGCGTGCAATGAGAAAGAACTATAGGTGATTACCAAACAGGAAATATTAGCATGATTAATATAGCAAATAAGAATGTACTTGGTCCTGCTACTCATTTCTTTCCTTTTCTCTTCTTTTCTTTTTCTTTTTCTTTTTCTTTTTTTTTTTTTGAGACAGAGTCTCACTCTGTCACCCAGGCTGGAGTGCAGTGGCGCAGTCTTGGCTCACTGCCTCCCGGGTTCAAGGGATTCTCCTGCCTCAGCCTCCTGAGTAGCTGGGACTACAGTTGCATGCCGCCATGCCTGGCTAATTTTTGTATTTTTAGTAGACAAAGGGTTTCACCACATTGGCCAGGCTGGTCTCTAACTCCTGACCTCAAATGATCCACCCACCTCTGCCTCCCAAAATGCTGGGATTACAAGAGTGAGCCACCATGCTCAGTCCCTGTTACTCGTTTCTAATTCCTTCTCACTGAAATAAAAATCTCTGCTGGTCCAGTTAAGATTCATAATTTCTCTTGTGCAGTTGTTATCTGCTCAGCTCTGGATTATCAGCATTTTGACTCAGGGAAAATTCTCTGTCTCTGAATCTGTGCTTGCTCAGAGGTCCTTTATGTACCAAATCTTTGTCATTATACTGCCAAGAAGCTTGGCATCCTTGGAGTCCTCTTTGGGATTGGACTTCTCTGCTGGTTGGTGTGATATGGCAAAGTTCTGTGTTCACCAGATGAACACCTGCATGTAAGTAAGCTGCTGATTGAAGTCCAAGCTTACAATATATTCATCCTTCAGCAGACATGGTCATCAGAGCAACTCTTGTGTACATGATGAATATGTACATTAGCATGAAACACTCAAATGTGTCTGGTTTAACCATTTCACTTCCGATAACTCCTGGACTCACACCTACTGGAGTTCTCTGTGGGTCTGTGACTTCAGCGTCTCAGAACCTTTGCTATTATGCACCCTGAGGTCATGGCCATGACTTGCATTGGAATCCAGGAAAGGAATGGGGACTTCACATTTTCTAGTACCCTGGCCGGTTCCTTGATTTTCTAGGGATTCCCAGAGGATGCTTTTTTCTCCCTCCAAACTGGTTCTGTAAGTTCAAACTATGTCCTTTGAACCCAGAGTTATTTTAGGGAAACAGAGAGACATTTATCCAGGACAGATTCTGAATGTTGGGGAGCGGGTGAATACCCCAGGGTTGAGGGCTGCTACTGAGGGTGCACCTGGGCTTTGTGAGTTTTTTTTTTTTTTCCCTTCAGGCATTTAAGGTTCCTTCTAGGAGAAGAAAGCCTTTGTTAGGGCAGAGATCACCAGGGCCTGCCACTAGTACCTGTGAGCCATGCCTGCGGATTGGTGGCATGACTGGTAGGTGTACCTGGGATAATGAAAACTTTGAACAACAAAATCTGAAGCATCTGGGTTACCTGCCCCTCTGTTTTGTCATCTTCCTCTGTCGCCTTGTGTCTGGCATAGAGTAAGGCAAGGAGGCAAGGGAGAGATTCACGAATGCTCGGAGATTGTGCTTTTCAGCTGAATCTCTTGTTATGATCTCAATCTCTTTTCTTGGCTTCCAAGATGCTCCCTTGAGAGGTGTCTCAGACTCCGCAATATTATTTATTATATTGATCACCCATAACATCCCCCAAAGGCTTGATGTAGAGGGAAGTGACTGGTCCTAATGGCCCAATTAGGTTTATTATCTTCTGGTTCCTGATGTAATGTTTCTGCCTCTGGCTTTGCAGCAAAGGGAAGGAACCTGGTGTGGGGAATCCAGAGCTGAGTTGTGGCCCTAGCTCTGTCACTGTCTCACCAGGTGATTATGGGTGAGAATTTCCTCCTTTTGATCTTGGTCTTTTTATTTATCTTTTTCCTTCTCTCCCTCCCTCCCTCCCTTCCTTCCTTTTTTTCCCTCTCTCTATCACTTCCTTTCTTCCTTCCTTTTTTTTTTTTTTTCAAGAAAGGGTCTCACTCTGTCCCCCAGGCTGGACTGGAGTGGTATGATCACGGCTCACTTCAGCCTCAATCTCCCAGACTCAGGTGATCCTCCAACCTCAGCCTCTCATATAGCTGGGGAGCATTTCCAAAAACAATAGAGAACATTAATTGAATCTTGTGATGTGAACTAAAAGCATTATGTAGATTATCTCCTTGATATCTGCCAACAAAGCTATGAAGTAGGTGCTCTTATGATGCCATTTTGCAGGTGAGGAAACTGAGGCTCAGAGAGATTATGTGACTCACCTGATTTCTTACAACTGGGAAACCACAGGCTGAGTTTGAACTTAAGATGTATGAGCTCAGAACCAACACACAGAAGCCTCCCCTCTCCTTAATGCTCAGCTACTCCTTGGAAGCCCTGACAACCTGCTGAGAGAGACAGGCACTTGCTGGCAACACTGACGTCATTGCAGCAGCCCCTGGTCTTTGCATCGGGTACATGAGTATTGCTAAGGCCCATCCCTTCTTGAATCCTGTGATTAAAGGACTCCATGTGCTGCCTTACCATGTGCTGCCTGGAATTCGGAATCCATTTATATTCATATTACACGTGCATTCATATTCCTTTACCAACTATAATATTTATGTGTATACATGTATTTTTATTCTCTGATGAAACTCTTTCCCCCTCATTGGGCCTCTTGCTTCCCTACCTTTTCTGTGCTAGCCTGCCCTGTGGGGGCTGCCATGTCCAACTGGTCCCCAGAGAGCCTGGCTGGAGCTGGAAGTTAATTCTGTTTGCGGTGGTGGCCACATGAGGCTTTTAAGCATGGCAGTGACATAATGAGATGGGTATTTATGGAAGATCACTGTGGAGGCAGCGAGGAAGAAGGCTGGAGTAGGGAGAATGGCAGTAGGGAGGAGGCGGGAGACGTAGTTTTGGAGGTAGAACTGCGAAGATTTCAGGCATCCTTCAGCAGAGACTTACTGGCTGTTATGTGCCCAGCCCCGTGCCAGACCCTGCTCATTGAGGATGCCACTTTCCTTTGGATTCTGGAAGCCTGTGGTTGTTCTTCCTGGCCCTCTCTTTCCCTGTCTCCCACCCCATTTGTTGGCTTAAAAATCCGAAGCCCAATCCAGGTGCGCCAGGCTTAGGACCATGTTTGCGTTGGGAGCTCTGGCACTCCGTGTGTTTGCCTTTTCACTCCATCGCACCGTGGTATTGGTGCCTCTTGAATTCAGTACGCACGTTTATCCAAATAGGGGTGGCCTCTCAGACTGAAAGAGAATCCTGAGAGCGTCTGGGGACTGGTGGCTGCCTCGACTGTCCCAGATCTGGGGCCCAGTGCCGTGTGGGGAACAGGCTTTGTCCTGGGTCCCTGAAGACCGGGGGGCGGGGCCAAGGGCTGCCAGGTGCGCTCTAATGATTGTTTTCATGGAAGGATTTTGGACTCCCAGCTATACAATTTTCATCCTTTTTGCAAAATGGATGATAATTTGGGTCTGTCTTGACTGCCGGTTTTGCATTGCTAATATTGATGGAAGGAGGGTTTTGCCCAAGTTCTCTTAAAATATGAGAATTTCAGTCCAAAATAATGTGAATTTTTAATTGCAATCCTGGCAGCCCTGGGTGGGTTTTGTGTGTAGCATCTGTTCCTTCCTCCCTGTTCCTCTGCAGTCTCTGCTTTGCATCCCTTTTCCTTTCAAGCTTTTTCCTGGGTTAGGGCTGCCCCCTTTTTTTTCTTCCCCCTCCTTGATCTGAGCATCCCCCAGCAGCCAGGACCCAGCTCTGCCTCCTGAACCCGGCGGGATCAGCAGCTCTGTGTCACCAGTGTTTCCATTACAAATGCCATTTTCCAGGGGCTCTTAACCAAGTTACACACATTTGTTTGGGCTTGGAACCTGGCATTTTGGGCAAGGTCTCAGACCTCGCACAGCCTTGTGGTTCTGTGTGAAATCTCATTACTGTCAGTTCGGCCATTTTCCCGGTTGAGAAACTAGGCAGTCACTGCGTTCCAATGCCGTTTATTCCTCGTGTTTGCATTGCAGGGGCAGCAACTGTTAAAGAAAAGCCCTCCTCTCCTCTGATCCTGCCCACTCTACGAGCAATCAAACACGAAATGTGCTGGTATTGTCAGGAAGCCTGGAAAATGTGTGTTTCTTCCTGAGCATCTTAGCTTTACACAGCAACGTGGTCTGACATTTAAAATTAATCTACATGGTGAAGTTATTAACGCTTGAATGTTAGCACTGGGATATCCACAGTGACCTCTCCTCCCGTGCTGGTGTTTGTTTGATAAGGGTTCCCAAGGCTGTGACAGAGCCCAGAGCAACGCAGTCATACTTGCTTTTTATTAATTCGGTTACTGGGCCTCACCTTGGGAGATCTCCAAGCACTCCACAGGAAGGCTCTGATTTCTCCAGGCAATAGCCCAAGCAGCCCTGAGCCAGCTCCTGCAGATGCTCTTCTTCCACCCAAAGGGATGATGAAGACTCAGAGAGCAGCCAACGGGAATTTTAAAAGCTGCTGGAGATCCAGCGTTCTGGGGCTGCAACAAACACATCGATGACCACAGCTGTAGCTCATGAGCTCATCTGCTTGCATCTCTATGTGTCCAGCTGGCTGTGCTAGTTCATGTCTGAGCGATTGACCACCAACTGGCCAATATCTAACCAAGGTGATCAGAGAAAAGTCTGGTCCATCTGGTCATGCCTGTCCCCACCATGATGTAGTGTACACGCCTGGCAGCTTCTGGGTGATTTACATGTTGATGGAGTCGTAAGACAGACTTAAGGGAGCACGCTCACTAACTTCTCTCACAGGCAAGATAGTCAGGCAGGAAAGGCATTGCAGAAGGTGGAACAGCATGAACGAAAGGATGGCAGCGAGAAAGTAGGGGACTGTTGAGGAAATAGTGTGATTTTGCTAGAGCAGTCTGTGTGGGAGCAGTGACAGGATGGAGGGGAGAGTTTTGTAAGACTCAGTCATGGGGAACCTTAAGGCCAGTCTAAAGTGGAGGGTCTAGGTAGGTTGTCTTTTGAAGCATTCACAGTAGGTTGATGTCACAGTCACACAGCACTTTCAGATTAATGTGACATCAGATAGGAGGATAGATCGGGGGAGACACTGGAGCCAGTTACATCCAAGTGGGACTTCTCGTTGAGTTTTCTCCTTCTTTCTCTCTGAGCTCCTCAGCCTTCTGGCTTTCCTCCTACCTCCATGATTCATTCTCCTGGTCCTTCTTCACCTGCTCAGCCTGCTCCCTGTAAATGAGGGTTCTCCAGAGTTCTGTCCTCTGCTTCGTACCCATCTCCCTCTATACACTCTGCCTGATGACCTCACCCATTCTCCCAGTCACAGCTGCCACCTTGTGTTGCCGACATGCAGCTCCTCATCTCCTGCTCATACTCTCCCCTGAGCACCTGTTCTTGGTACCTAGCTGCGCATGCCCCTGCCCTGCCTCCCGAGGAGCCTCATGGCAGGAGTGTCAGTTCACACCTGTGAGCTACCCTGGAGGGCTCAGTACTTAATTCCATGAGAAACTCACCCTGGTTTTAGAAGGTGTACCATCTTCACTCCTCCTGTGTTCTATGCAGCATGCTGGAATTTCCCCTTCCTTCCAGATGCTTAAACTTGTTAACACCTCGGGCCTTTCTGTCACCATCCCTCTGTTCATACTTCTTTATCTCTCCCTTATGTGCCACCCTTCCCCTTTATCTCGGCCTGTAGACATCCTTCTTGGGCCCAAAGCAGGCTCAAATATTGGCTCCTCCCAGACAGTTCTCCCTCCTCTGAGCTCCATGGCCATTCACTTGCTTCGTCTTGCCGTGTTGGGCATATGAAGCTGGAAATAAACCCTGCTCCCTTGCCTGTCTGTTTCTCCAGGGTGGGTGATGGTTAAGGCTCTAGGACAGTGTGGCCCTTTGGAACCAGGCCATCCCCTGTATGTAATGGGCAGGCTTTATCCTAAGTGGAAATCATACTTCTTGCCCATCATGATTCTGTGTGGTAAAATGCTCAAAGCAAATGGGACCCTTAGGCGGCTCACAGGTTGAAGGTTGTTCTAGCCTTGGGGTTGAAAGAATCAAGAGCACAAAGAGGGTGGGAAGCAAGACGTTTCATGCCGGGAGAAGGCAGGCTGGGGAGCAGAAGCCCAGTCAGGGCTGTGCATTTCGATGCACTGGGTTAAGGTTGGAGAGTGGGAGTGGCCCAGAGGTGCCCTTGGAGCGAGTTACCAGGGGGTCTGATTGCTGAGCTCTGTGGCCTTTTCTGTCTTAGGTTCCCACTCTCTCCCTCCCTATCTACTCCTCTTTGTTCCGGCATAGAGCGGAGTTGTTTTGCAAATTCCAGTTTGTTTCAGCTGGGCTTAGAGAAGCCAAGGGGAGAGTGTTTGCCTACCCTGGTGACACCACCAGCTTTGGGGGCTCAGGGGTGGTGTGGCCAGAGTGAGGAGTCCTTGAGGAAGGCAATGTTGGCGGATGATCCATCCCTTCACACCAGCTCCCTCTCAAGGGTCTTTCTTGGAGCAGCACTTGCAAAGTGCTAGGTGTTGTCTTGCTAAGAAGGCAGATCTCTTACAGCATCTATCCGTCCACTCCATGTTGACAGTCAGGGGCTGTGCCTTTGCTGTATCCATCTGAGCCTGGAGCCCAAGCCCTGAGCCTTGTTCGGAGCAGGCTCAGTAAATATCCTTTATTTTCTTCCCATCTTTCCTTCCTCTCCTCCTTCTGTCTACATAAACACGCTTCTATTTTGGAATGAATATGATTGACTAGTTTGAAAATGAGGGTTCAGGGAGAAATGGAAGTCTATGCACTTTTGGAGGGAATGGCTCTCTCTCTCTCTCTCTCTCTTTCCCTGAAGGTATGGAGAATAGAAAGGAGGTCTTTTAGGGCTAGCATAACAGCCAGGTGGGGAGGGGCAGAGCCCGCCCTGGACCACAGGGACCCATACCATCCAGTCTGTCTGCAGTCTTGGCCGCTGCCCGCTTTCTTGCCTGCTGTGCTGATTTAGCTGTGGGCCTGGGGTTGTAGGAAGGTGTTATCTGGGAGTGAGCAGGTGCTTACTCTCCCTGTTCCACCAAGCCTTCATTTACAAACATGATTTGCTTTTGCTCAGCAACAGGCGGGCTCTGACCGCTTCTCTACCTCCCCCATGAAGACACTACAGAGGACCTCAAGTGTTTCCTGGAAGGGACCGACTGCATTCTTTGGGTGAGGATAAGTGATTTCCTTGACCTCCCTTTCCTCCCTCAGTATTAAGCTGTGTAAGCGGTAAGGCCCCCTTTAAAAAAAAAAGGAGTTCTAGTATGAGGAAACATTTCTTTCCTATCCGTTTTCATGCTGCTCTGAAAAAAACGTTCAATAAAAATAGCTTTAAGGCTTTAATACTTGAGGCGTTAAGATTTCTCTTATAGTTCTGTGACTGAAGAGTAAAAAAGAATCTCATTTTGTGTGAAGATAAAATTATCCAGGTTATTATATAAGATATATAACACTCAAGATATATATTTATGTATGTACATACACAGAAGCACACAAACAGGCGATGAGGTCTGGGATCTGCATTGTGTCAGCCATCAGTGGGTTCACCAAGGTTCCGAAGATCACGAATAGGAGAAAGTCTTGATGTTAGGACCCCATCTATGTTAGGTCCCCATCCCTGAACCGGTTACTGATTTAATTTTGAAGTTTCCTTTCAAAATGTGAACTGGTTGTTTTACGGGGCTTATTTATTTATTTGGCTATGGAGTACTAGAGAACATGGGAGAGCTTGTGAATCCATGCAGTCTTAGCCAGACATGGAGACGTGTTAAATAGTTATTTAATATAGCTACAGTTATTTCCCAAGGAAAAAAAAATCCACACACATGACAAGTAATTGCTATTAATCTTAATTATTATAATAACCTTCCTATAAACAATAACTGTCTGGCTACCCTATCACATGTTTATTTCATTACTGACAGGAGAGATCTTTAAAAATCTCACGATAAATTAATGCTTTTACCATTAGCTTCAGGATGCTGGCCATGGGGAGGAAAAATGATTGCTCAGTTTATGAAACTGTTGAAAAAGTTCTCTCACTCTACTGGTAATATTTTAGATTTCTCATCTTAACATAACTCTTAATTTTTAATTTCCTGTCCTCCAAACTTATTCCCCAGTTTGAATCTTTCTCTGTTTAAGTGATTTGGTTTCCTAGTTGACCAGAGTGAATGCATACGTCTGTTTTATAGTGACGTTTACAAGAA
Source organism: Cacajao melanocephalus (assembly GCA_963573385.1). Classification (NCBI taxonomy): domain Eukaryota; kingdom Metazoa; phylum Chordata; class Mammalia; order Primates; family Pitheciidae; genus Cacajao; species Cacajao melanocephalus. The sequence goes on from CAUYLG010020011.1 coordinate 218,739, forward strand.
TCCTCAAAGGATTTAGTGACTGGTCTCACTGAAGAAGATGCCAGTGATGCTGAAAGGTTATTATGATTACTTTTTGCTTCAGGCCATAGTATATTATGCTTAAGACTTGTCTGAAATAGCAAGGGGGACATGTTTATCCAGTATCTCCAGATTTATTGTGAGTAAACAGAGAGGTTAAGATAGTTTCCCTAAGAAAGCCAGTGATTTAATTATGGAAACAGGACCTCATGATTAGGTTGGTGCAAAAGTAATTGCACTTTTTGCCATTGAAATTGGCAAAAACTGCACTTACTTTTGCACCAATCTAATACCTCCCAAAGGTCCCACCTCCAAATACTATCTCTTTGGGGATTAGGCTTCAACATATGCATCTGAAGGGGACAAAAACATTTCATTCGTGATAAGTGAGCCCCAGCTTGACAGAATCTGGGCACATCTCATCGCGGGAAGAGCAAAGTTGGAATATTTACCACCACTTTGCAATCTGATTTAAGGTAGATCTTTCAATGTGGGAGCTTTATTAGGACGAGGTAAGAATCATGATCTAATAGTTTAAGATAGGTGGCCACAGGAAGGTGTTTGAAGAGTTTGAGAAGGGTTTCAAGGGTCTCAGAGTATAAACTGCCATTCGAATCTTTCTATTTGAAAGTTGATGACGCTTTCAGAAAGTTCTTGCTTTGAACAACTTTTACCTTCCTGGGCAAGATTATCCCAGAAAAGTGAAGTTATGTTAATGTGGACTGTAAGCTGTATGTATGGTTTGCTTCTTAGTATTATATGTTTAGTTATTTATGCATTTCATGATTTTAAAAATGCATCTTTTGATGTTTGTTGATTTTATACTTGCACCACCACAGGCTGCTGTTTGATTTTAGCTGTCAGAGTAGTAGTGAATTTCCGCCTGTTTCACTCCAGGGGCGCCTAACATTCTGAAATAGAAATAGAAATTTCAGCCCCTCTTCACCTTGAGCCATAAGGTCAAGTTTGACCTTTGCAGAAACACTTGTCGGTGCGAGTGAAAGCTAGAATTAACCTAGCTGAAATTATTCATTGAGACCCCGTCGCCCTGGACTTGGAGAAACTCATGGGGACTAATGTATTTTGTACTTGAGTATTTCCAACCTTTGAACCAGCAGTTCTCCAGCAGTGTGCCCTGGGGATACTAGAGAGGGAGTTGTGAGCCCTTACATGTGAGCAGCCAGAATATTGAGCAGTGTGTAAAATTAACTTTTGTGATAACCCAACTTGGTGGGGACAGGAATGGGATGATGAGCTGAATGGGTTGCTTGACCCAGTGTAGCTGCGGTAGAATGTGTTGCAAGAGTGATACCATCATTATACATCTGTGTCAAAGGGAGATCGCGCGCTCTCCACAGATGCAGGAATTTTGCTTCCTTTATATGTAAAAGACAAGTAAATTGATGCACTCAGGCACGAACACAATGCTGAAGTGAGTAGTGTGATCATTTGTGTGGAATGTGGTCCCTTCAATTGTGCTGGCAAAAATTCTCACATTTGAAAGTATGCCATAAACACAGAAAAGAGAGAACATTCCTTCAAAGAGCCTATTAGCTTATTGGTTAAAGTAACTCTAGCTTTTAATAGATACTGTTTGGATTTCAATGGCTTAACTCAATAGGTTTATTTCTAATTTATGGAACAATCTACTCTGGGTGCTCCTGGTTGGCAGATGACATTCCTCCAAATGGTAGTTCGGGGATCTGATATTTTTTAGCTCCAGGCTCCACCACTGCTGAAGACTTTGGAGTCTTCTGCTTCTAGCTGGCTGAAGGAGAAAAGGAGAGTGGAGATGAAAACACTCACTTCCACACACATTCCTTTAGGAAGAGTGGGAACACATCTAAATGCAAGAGTGGCCACACACAAATGCAAGGGGGGAGCTGGGAAATGCAGCCCCTAGCACGACAGCTATCTCCCAGTGACACTTCCATACTGCGGCAGGGACAGTGTGCATTGGAGGGCACTCAGCAGTCACCGCCACAATCTGTCCTCCAGATACCCAAGTCTTTGCATATCCTTCTTTCTGTACCTGGACCATCCTTACTTCTCCTTCCCAATGTCCAATTCATGCATCCAGTTCAAATTCCAGGAATTTGAACCATCAGGTCTGGATATGGGTCACTGTGACCCAGTAACTAATGAACCAAAAGACATGCAACCTGCCTTCTCCCCACACCAACCCA